>JAZGTK010000179.1:0-120123 GCA_036877625.1 Ambastaia sidthimunki
AGGTTTGAACACGCTTATTTACAGTGGAAGAGGCCAGACAGAGGCCCTAGGAGGGCTCCTGTCTGGCACTATTTCAAACTGTTAGACAGACACATGTCCTAAAGAAATCCTGACAGTGCATCACCATAGTCCTCAAAGTTTGACTAAATCTGAGTTTGTGTTTGTCCCCAAATTTAACATAAAAAATACTGTCCCCAAAGCAAAGGTAAAAAGTCAGGTTTTTAAGGAAGCCTTTTATTAAAAAAATCAACTGATATCTGTAATGAGAGCATCTCCTGTAGCACAGGCATGTCTTTCTTTTGTCTCTAGACCCTTCAGAAAGGGGTGTACCCAAAGGTAGGGTATCCAGTCATGTGTCCTGATTCGGCTGTTAAGTAGGTATGTGTGTGTGTGTGTGTGTGTGTGTGTGTGTGTGATGGATGGTCGGAGAGCCTCCTGTCTTCTCTGCAGAGGTTAAGATTGTCCTAGTTTATCAGTAGTTTATCAGTATCACTGTCTCTATCTCTCTTTGTGTCTCTCTGTTATCAGCACCAGGCTTTAGCATTGCTCTAGGTCAGCCTACAATATAGCCTCATGTCCAGTTCAGAGACAAACACTATACTGATGTGATATTGATCAAAATATTAAATTATCTTGTGATACCACCTTTCTCTTCTGTATTAAGTAGTGTTGAGGTGAACCAGTTGCCTATAGTATATAAAAATATTATTTTTTTTTTTCTCATTTAAAATGTAGAATGTCTTTAGAAAATTAGCTTTAGGAAGATTACTTGGGATGTAACATCTATATAAAAAATAAACATCTATGTAAATCTTATTACATAAGTCTCCATGTAATAATGTTTTCAAACAGGTCACTCCAAGGTTTTGAAGGCTGAAGGAAGAGATGCAGTTTCGCATAATCTAGCATACTTTGTAATTGTTTAGATCTCTATTTAACAGTGATTGTAAAGTACATGGTATTGTACACTGTAAGTACACCTCTACATTCATACACTGTATTAAACTTCAGTGAACAACTATGTATTCAGATGAATCTCTGAATACATACAATACATACAAATACAATTTTCATCTCTGTTTGGCCCCTTTTATAGTAAATGCTGAATATTAATGAGAACAAGGTTTTAAAAATCATTGACATGAAGATTTGAGACTGTATGCAGGAAACAGGTCTAATAAACAGATTTGCGTTTCATCACTATTTGTGTTACAATGAAGCTAATCAAATACACGCCTCTAAATCTAAATCTCCCAGTCTTAACAGAATTTTGTGTATTTGTGGCATCCAAGGGTCAGTTCTCGGCCCTCTGTTTCGATCTGTCATTTAAAATGCATTTATTAATTTACCAGCAATATTGTACCAGCAGTCTCTTGTGAACGACCATGTGGTCAGCACATGTCTAGTTTTAAAGTGTACTGCTGATTTAGGTTTTGATTTATGGAAATGTAGATGAACGACTGGTCAAAGCCATTGAATTCAGCAGACCACAGGCTGGAGTTGACAGAGAGATGGATGGTCATGTAGGCAGCTTAATGGCAGGTGCTTTTGTGGTATGTTGAATGAGAGACTTTGGGGTAAGCTTTTCCTTTATCTTTTCATCAGGAAATAACCGCCATGTCATTCTCACTCTCTCTCTCCCCTGTTTTTCTTATCCCCCCTCTTTCTCACACTTCCTCTGACTCTCGTCTCTCGCTCACTTTGTCTTTCTATGCCCTCCTCCTTATCTCACCTTGTTATGACACAGATTTTCACCATTTGAAATCCATTTTGAATCCTGAGGGGTGGCTCTGAATCTCAGGGTCAAAGCCTACACAATATAAAAATAAACAGCCCTATTTGATCGATACCTTTCTGTAGCTTGAGTCACTCTGCAGATAAATCTGATTTGTTTTTGAAATGTCATTTTTATGACTGGCTGTGACTTTGCAAGGGATAAAATCAGACCTGTTTGTTTAGACAGAGTGGTCAACATCAGAGGCTGTACATTGCATACACATACATTATTACATTATAGTGTTTACACATTTATGTTGTCCAAATCTGTTAAAGCATACAAGAAAGATTGTTTTTGGTCAAACAAAAATCCAGTATTTACAGTATGCAATGTGCAATAAATCATTCCAATCGCCACAACACCTCATAATGTCACTTGTTGTTTTATGCTACAGTCACAAGATAGATCTTCTTGTAAATAATGCCACAATTGCAGATCCTGATCAACAACGCGAGGTGCCAGAACAAGATGACTTGAGGTGTCGCAGCAACCTCTACAATTTCACTGTGAAATTACTTACAAAGAAATATCTTTCCTGACACTGGCTTCTATTCAAGACTGTCTGGTTCAACACTCCACTGTATTGATGTAGCTCTTAACACCCACTGCTATTCTACAACATGTGTGATTTTCTCATCTAGCACACAAGAAAAGCACTCGGCCATAGCATCACATGTACTGTGCAGTGAGGAACCACTTTCCTCATCTGAAGCGTTCAGCTTGCGGAAAAGAGACACTTGGGCTGTGTAATCAGTTTTTTCTCTCTTTTTTTGACACTCTCTCTTATTTGTCTTATTTCAGTCTTTTCTTGTTTAGCCTCTTTGACCCAATAGCCTTTTCAAAACTGTAACTCTCTGCTCGACCCTCACTCTAATGAAAGGACAGCCTGGGTAGAGGAAGATAACAGTTGCGTGTAAAAGAGAGGGAGCGTGCATGAAAAGATTTTATGTTTCGAAAAGGCCATTTCATACAACTTAAGGGAGGCGTAATGGACATCTCAGTTGTGTTTGGTTTAAGTATCAGCTTATCCGGTAGTGCATGGTGCTAGCAACAGCAAGGTCACGAGTTCAGTTCCCAGGGAAAATGCATTCTGACAAAATGTGTGTTTAATGTACTGTAAATTGCTTTGAATAAAATCGTCTGGCAAGTCCATAAAATGTCAGATGTTTCTCCCAAATTGCCTAGGGAGAAATACAAATGAAACAATTGTTGATAACCAGCAGGAGCTATTTAATGTGGACAGAATTCCTGATTCCAGTATTCCGGTAGAGTGAATAGTGGGACAGGCAGATAAACCATTTTCAGCCCCTTCTCTCTAACAACCTGAGATATCATGTCTTTAAATTTGAGTTGCAATCTGACAGCAATTTAAAAGCAACTGAATATAGCCTTTGCTGAAAAACCCTCCCTCAGTGTGTGTGTTTTGGGGTGGGGGTGTTAAATATGTGGTTTACGAAGACAAAAATGTGTATAATGTTGTGTATGACAATGTAAACATGGTTTATGGGGACACTTCCTGTGCCCTCGTAAACCAAATAGTTTAAAAACATACTAAATGGTGAATTCGTGTTAATTTCAAAAAGGAAAAAGGTTTCTGTGAAGATTAGGTTTAGGGATAGCTGAGGGTTTAGGGATAGATTACAGTAAGTAAATCACATATGACAACATGTGTGTATCTTCTACAAGTTATTTCCTACGAGATGTTGCAGAACAAAGGAAGATAATGACAGGGAATAAAGGAGAGAGATTTCTATGTGGTTAGAATGAGAATGTGTGTTAATGAATGGGAAATATTCTCAACAGAGATTCACTATAGTGTGCACTGATAGAACTCATCAGGTTAGATTTGTGTCTGCGTTATATAATATCATTTCTGTGGCTGTACAGAGCCCATATGGTGTCAGCTAATTACCTTTTTTGTGAAGGTCTAATGATATTCTGTCTCAGTACTGTATTTCTCTGCATTGTTACAAACACACACACATACACACACACCACAAAACGAGCCCTTAATGAGTCTGTGAATCTATGAAAAATCTTAAATTCCTCTACTGTCATAAGATAGAGTCTCTAGGTTTTTCTGGATATCTGGGAATATGTATTTCTATCTTCCTTTATTTCCCAGCTGCCATTGACCCAGATTTCTTAGCACAGCACAATGGAGTTTTGGCAAAAAGAGAGAGAGATTGAGCAAGCGGTTTGATTCAGTGGTTTGGTTGAGGTTAAGTCAAGTTTAGACTAGTTAAATCACAACAAAGGGTCTGGTTAATACATGTTTTTTCTATACTCTAAACTGTGGAGTTTGTTTCAGCATAACCTAAGCAGGGACTGGTTGAGTAGCTGCTACACTGTAATCACACAATACACACTCTAATTATGGGTTAACTTAATTACCATGATCCTATTTGGTCTTGTGGTGTGGAAGAAATGCATTTTGCTGTCTGGGACTTTATGAGTTTAAATCTTTATCCTTTTTATTTCCTTTTGTTTTGTCTCACATTTTTATTTTTCCACTTTGTTATAAATTAAGACTTTACTAACAGTGTTTCAAACTGTGCTCATCTGTCGTCTGGTTCTGATCTGTCGTCCATATTTATCTCATGGCTTTATACTTCTGCTGTTTATAAACAATTGCACTAATATAAATATTGCACAAAAATAAACAATTATTTATTTCCTTCTAGACATTTTGGGAGAAATACCAGAGACAAATAATGAAACGATTAAGAACTCTGTTTAAAATTCTGAGCTATAAAAGAGCAATTAAATTTTCCTCTGGACATTTTCTGTTACACTTTTATTTAGAAAAAGTTTCCACAATCTCCACTAATCTTTTGTTTGATGTGAAAAGGTATGATGTAGCTCCATACTAAATTCTTCTCTTTCTAATGGACCACTATATGCCCACCAGACCTGCTTGTTTTTCTCACTTTCACCCATAGGAAACGCACACCCTTCCTTTACATAGAACACCAGTGCCAATAAACACCTCAAAACTATCTCAGCACACTTTCCATCCTCCTCAGAGCAGTGGAGAACAGAAACCGCTGTTTGTCCGCTGGTCTCAGGTTCTCATAATTTGTGGAGACTGCTTGCCTGCATCCTGTGTTTGTATTTTATCCGCCTACTGTCGGCCAGATGCCTGACTGATATAATCTGGTGGAGTAATTGGAGAGCGCCGGAGCCATGAAACTCATTCTTTGTAACTGAAACTCATGTTTTCTAATTTGTTAACCTTATTGTTTTATTTATTTGCTTAAAACATATTGCACGGTTAAGATGCAAAATAAACTATGGTAGAAGGCTTTTTATTGGTCATAGAATGGATCAAGCATAGAAAGAGGTTTTAAAGGTCTGTGCATGTTTCTACTGCCTTTTTTCTGCTTTGTTTGCTGCAGTCAACAGGGAGACTATATTCCCAGTTCTCCTCCTCCGGAATGACCTCTACATTAGCGCAGAGTAAGATTGATTTGTACTGGAGGGCTTCAGTCCCAAGAGATTTTTACCTACCAGGCCAAAGCACTGACAGTGCAGTGGATGCTAAGCTTCAGAATTGGTTTTGCTCTTATGGGGAGGTTTATTAGCTCAACTCCAGTCCTTGAGGGCCACTGCAGGGTTTAGCTCTAACCATAATCAAACACACCTGCCTGTGATATTCAATTAATCCTTGACCTTGATTAGTGCGTTTTAGATTATTTGATTAAGGTTGGAATTAAACTTTTAGGTTGGTGATTAAGGTTGGTGATTATCAGTTTGGTCATTGTTTACTGGATAAGCTATATCAGTCTCTTTATCACTGGTCTATATAAGCCCCAGTAGATGGATTATAAAACAACCTCACGCAAGCTACTGATTTTCATCTGATCAGGATCAGCTTACAAAAGGCTGACTCAGCATCAGCAACACTGATCTGCTGGAGGTTGTTGCATGAGGCTTGACTGTCATGTTGTTTTTAATCAAGCCATTTATTTTAGAGGGATAAATGTGACGGCATAACAGGACTGAATATATAGACATTAAAAAACATTCTTATTTCAATGAAAGCAAATTGTTTTGAATCAGAACAGTGATGAATGGAGAAATGATATTTGTCTAATATGTAAATAAAAAATAAGTATTTTTAGAGGCATTTTACATTATACAATAAATAGTTTAATTTACAAAATGTTCTGAATAAGTTTGGAAACAGTACACAAATTTCACTGGTTCTAAAAATAAAATGTATAATGACAGTGATGAATTTTGGAAGGCTGGAGGAAAGGTCAAAGTTCAAGCAAAGGCCATACTGGTTCAGAATACAGAAATGTGCAAACAATTGTACTCAGTTCTATGCATGACAACAGCGGTCACCACGTACACTATGCAAGTGTGTTTATGCCCACCAAAGAATGAATGGAATGTATTATTACATCTCAGCTTGAAAGGCAAAACCCTCATATGATATTCAGAGCCACATCTTTTCTCTTGTGTTTTTGTCTTCTCTCCTTTTTAATCTCTCTTTCTCTCTCTCTCTCTTTCTCTCTCTCAGCTCCTCCTCCACTGAATCACATCATGAATGCTAATAGCAGTGTCATCCTGTCATGACAGAAAGTCTCTTATTTTTTGAATGTTGCAAGTATTAGCTCACATCCTGTATCTCTGTTTCTCTCTGTGCTCAGATTCAAATGTAAACTAGTTTATTTTCAAAAAAAGGAAAAAAAATGTCGGATAAGGAAAATCACAGATGTTCTCAAGTGAACCCAACACACACAGACATTCAAAGACCCACAAATTATAATGATTTTGCCTTCCATGGTTCCTTTTGTCAGCTGGTGCTGTGAGTGAGCGATGTAGACAGAGGAAAGACAGCTGGACGAAGAGTCACAGACCACAGCTGGACATGAACTATTACAACCCAGTGCACACAGTCGCTCTTAACCTCATTTTCAGATTCACTATTGCTTTCTTTATCTGGACTACATTAATCCAGTTTTCCTCTTTATGCCTTAAGGTGATTTCCTTTATGTGCTGTTAGAACAAACTGATGCATTTCCTTTGACAAATGTATTCATGAATTCATGAAGGAATTACTTTAGGCTTAGAATTTAAACATTTATTCTTTGTTGTATCTTTGATATTGTGTATGAAGCATGTGTGTTTTGAATACATTAGGAGAGGATAAGATGCCACACATACCGCCACGCTCATAAAACATGAACAAAACTGTGCAAGGTAAAAGAAACCCACCAGAATGTTAAATATGGATTCACTGTCAACAACTTTAAACTTTCACGACTGCACTGTGTTCTGTGTTGTAAATTTTAGTTACGGAGAGCCATTAAAATTTAAGGCATTTAGAAACCACTGAGATTCATTAGTGTAGGTTACTTGGATTGAGACAAAACAAAGGAGTATTGTAGCCGAATATGAATTATTTAGTTTTAATGTTAGCTTGTGTACTTAATGTTTTGGAAAACAAACTGGCAATGCTAATTACAAGTGCAAGTTTATGTTCCAGTTACATAACAGATATAACATAAAAAAAACAGTTTAATTACTGAATATAAACATAACTAAGCAATAGTGTATTCCCCTTCTAGGTAAAAAATGAAAGACAAAAGTCTATCAAGAAATCTTCAGCACTTTAATTTTTTTTCAAAATGTTTCTATTTACACAAATTCTTCCCACGTTTTTATTCAGGTGAAGAAAGGTACAGAATTTAAGCTCAAAGTTGGCAGAGACATTCAACGTTTCCTACACGAGGATAGAAAGAGTACAAATTGTGTATTTATGTACAGTATACTTGATTTCAAGTTAAAACATTTAGAAAGGTTTATCATTGTCCATCTGCCGTCATCTTTTCCATTCAAAAAAAAGATTTTAAATGGAGGCAAAACAAAAAATATACACACATTCTTTTTATAATAATTTAGCAAATGATACCGACAACGATAAGCAACAAGGTTTCTATATATTGCTAGGCATTAAAACAGGGTGATATGATGACATGAGCGTGATATAGATCAATATAGTGAACGGGATGGACAAAGCTGCTCCCATCTGCTAAAATCACCAAGCACATGACTTTTAATGGTTGAAGAAGAGCTCATAAAGTGTCTAATTGTCAACAATCTTGCAATTTTAGGGCAAATAAATTGTTTTCCATTCTCAAACCATCAGTAGAGTTTGATGTAGACTGCAGTGTTTGATGAATGGACTTTGGTTGGGAGCGTTCAAAGTGGAGCTTCTGAGCTGAGGTCTTTCCCTCTGTTTCACCGACTCAGAGATCATGTGACCAAGCTCAAAAAACCAACAGGGTTAAGGGACACTTGAATGGATGGTACAACATTTGTCTAATGTGTATTTGCAAAGTGAACAAAGCTACAGTACAACATCAGACTCGTTTTGTGGAACATTCAGACAGGTGACTTATAAAAATGGCTTATAAAGAAAGGCAGGACAGATTATTATTATCATATCTTACTCAAAAGGTCTTTTAACTGGATTTTGGCTTTTGTGATTGCCACATATACTACAAATTTACTTCCATTAACTGTAAGTGTGGACTTTTTGTTTTTTTTGAGAAATGGAAGGCTTCAATAGCTAGTGGCAAAGATGTTTAAGGACACCTATAGTTTCCTAGAAGTCTTAAGGTGGTTTCTTCAAAATGTTTTGCTAACAACTTGTTTCTTTACATTTAAAAAGGCACTCCAGTGACCTTCACAATGAAACATAAATGGGCTGAATGTAATGTTTAAATTGGAGTTTAGAGGTAGCTGTGGGAAATATGCCAAGGTTTTGACAAAGTGGAGATACTGTCTTGGATATTATAGGCTGGGTTGAAAATTATTTGTTACTATAATCAGGTTATTATATTTTTTTACAACAAGGCCAGATGCAGAAAAATTAAGGAATGTAATATTATTCTAAATCTCCACTTATGCCCTATTTATAAAAAGAATTAAGTCATCAAGTCCTTTTGGCTTGAGAAATGCATACAACAAAACTTTCCCCTAGTTTACTCTCATCAAAGCCTCAAAACAAGCACTCAAAATAGGACTAAACATCAGTTTCTGCAGCACCACTCCAATTGGAGAAAAACACATTATAAACAAACTCGCTTAGACCTGACTCTGATGTAGGAGCAGCTATAGTGAGACAAACACTCGTATTATATAAGTGCATAGCTACATGAACAAAAGGTCAGATTATATTTCAGGATTATCTGATAAATCTCACTAATCTTAATCTCACTGCGGACAATTACCATTCAATGTTTCAATCTTATATCTTTGTTTATATATCTGTGTAATAAGCCATTTTGTCATGTATGAAGCTTTAAAATAGGGGCTTAACAGAAAGAAAATTGGATTATGGATTAATCAGAATAGCTGTCATATATAATTACATAAACAAGACTGAGAGATGATGGTATGTTTTCCAAATGTTTTTTGTCTGATTCTTTTGTAGAAATACATATTTTCAGTGTTTTGGCATCTGAACATTAGATACCAAGGTACAGAATAGCACAATCTATTAAACAGACTGTACTTTTATTTCTCAAAGCCTTCTTTTATTCCTGTAAAACTGAATATGACATCTAGCCTGATTAATCCATTAGAATTTATATAAGCATGATGGCAGAACATGGAGAGGTAGAACGAATCACAAGGATTACAAATGATAGATGATGCAACATGTCTTCGTATTAATTGTAAACTTCATGTGGACGTTCTAGCTAGAGAATAGAGAGTTAATATTGTTCACACACTCACAGTACAAAAGTACCAAAGCTAACAAAACAACGGCTGCAGTACTGTATCTTCATACTCTACAGCTACCAACATGCTCTCCACAGACATCTTCAGACAGAATAAGAATACAAAGTCTTTAAATAAAAAATCATGATTCAATTCATCAAAGGCTGATTGCTGGAGAATGTTACAGGTTTTCCAAGCAATGCTATCTGTGGGCAGGGGCAGTTGTGAAAGACTGTGTTCTGTTACTGGAGGCCATGTTGAGGACATTGGTTTGTATAGTTGAGCTGCATGCTGTGTTTTTCCCTTTGTATCTACACAATTTTAGTAAGCACTGATGACATCTTGGGTTTTGGTAAGTCAGGTCCTCCCATGTCCTTTTGGCTAGATGAAGAACAGAGGAATGGAGGTCTGGCTGGTTGAATGTAGAATGGTGGACCTGAAAAGGCAGGACTGGCTGGTTTACTCTGGAATAATGTGTTTAAAGTGGGAAGTCTGCCTGGTTGTCGATGGAATGGTGGACCTAAAGACATCAACTTTCTCCTCTTCCTTGGCATAATAGTGTGCTGGTTAGGCTGAGGTCTGGTTCTGGATATACCAGGAAAAGTGTCCTGTTTTTGTAATCCTGAAGTTTTTTGAAGTATTGAATATGAGTGTAGTTGGAGGATGTGGCAGTGTGTTTGTGTGGCAGTGCGTGTATGAATGTTTTATGACGTTCGTTCCTCTGTGTGACATTTTATGAAACAGCAGAAGAGGTCACATATATCACTCGTTACTGGTATCCAGTCGTTCTTCAGTTGTCACAGATGACTCCTGCATACGGTGCCTGCACTGGCTAAGCGTGTGTCGCGTAGTGGAGCGAGAGTGCCGGGTGAAACAGGAAGCGAGGGTCTGTGAGTTGCAGTCACAAACTGAATCCTGCAAAGACAACAATTATTTACATAAGCATCCTAAATCATAAAGAAAAATATATTTACTAAAAAAATTGGTTTTATGATGCTAATGATCTCTATTATTATCTGGATTTAACAAAAACTAGCATAATAATGTGTTTTTTGGAACCTAATGACCAAACATTTGAATGAAACCAAAGAAAATCAATCAATTTTTAAAACGTCTCACCTCCAAGGTGCTAGAGCTTGTACTTATTCCATCCTTTCCAGTAGCTACCAGCTCATCTCTTTGTGTTTTCATAAACCTTTTATTGACTATCTTTGTGATGTTATCTGTCCCAATCAAGGCTCCAGGGGGGCATTCAGGTTTTGGTTCATCCATGGCACCCACTGCTCCTGTTCTGCTGCAAACATTATGGATGAACTCCTGAACCATGGCATATTTCTGAGCCCCTGCTTCTCCCAGACCGATGCCTATACTAGGACAGGAAGGTTTTCCAGCAGCCTGTCTCCCTGGACACGGATCTGTTTTCCATAAGGATTCAGCACTTCCATGTTCCACCACACTGAAGAGACTGGATAATCCATCATTAAGGCCGCTAAGCACTGGGCTGTCACGAGTGGTGGTGGAACGTGCCCATGCGGATCCATTCTGAGATCCACTACGGTTATTTAGATTCCAGACACTACGTTCTCTTGAAGATGTGGAGGAGGTCTCAAGTTTGGAAGAGGAGGTTGAAACTCTACGAGTGAGCTTAGGTGAGCCATACTTTGGTGAACAACAGGGTCTATCTATGCGGCTATGGACTTTCTCCAGTGATGACGAGATTTGTCGGGAACGTGCAGATGCAAGTGATGTGGATGGTCGAGGAGACCACAGTTTCCCTTGAAGGCCTCTTGTCGTTGGAATGGGGCCATCTGTTTGTAGGCCAATACTGACAAACTGTGCTGTTTGTGTTCCTGTGCTAGAAACCCCCACTGTCTGACTGCTGGTATCTTTGCTGCATTTTCTCTCAAGGGAACTGGAGCGTATGGCCTGTCGTACACAGTTGGTCATCTCCTTCATGTCATCGCTCAGGTTGCCTGAAATCTCCAGACCGTGGAATGGAGCAGAACCTCCGGTCCGTCCCTCAAGCAGATCTCTATGCTGCTGTGAAAGTGAACTCAACCACTGCTCATAAGTTAATGATGAACTGGTTGATAAGGATGCAGAAGCAGGGACCTGATCTGATAGATCCATCATGGCGGCATCCCTAGACACAAATCCCGGCTGGGGCCCCTGAAGGGTCTTTTCCTTCACTGGCCTCCTCTCCATTCTCCTCACTGTTGGAGGGCTGTAATAGATGCGAATACCAGTCTTGTCTGGGGCAGTGTAGCTTCTCTGGACGTACTCTTTGCTTTGCTCCAGTCCTGGGAAGCTGCTCTTAGAGTTGGTGCTTGGGCAGTCCCATGTTTTAAATTGGTCACCCTTCCCCAACACTGCAGAATCGTTGGTCAGGTACTTCCAATTCTTCTTGTTGATATCGCTCAGGTCAGTGCGAGCCATCAGGGAAGCATGAGCAGTCGATTGGTTCTCTTCTTGTACTCCACTGACCTTGTGACCAGGAAGGAAGAGGCTGGTGTCTAACAGATTCTTACATTCTGAGAGGGAGGAAATTGATCTGGTTCTGTAGGAAGCGAATAGGGATTATCATAAAATGATCAAATGTGTGATCAAATGGGTAGCAATTTACACAGCATGTAAGTCATTTTACCTTTGTAAGGCTGAACTGTTGGTGGCGGACGCATCTGCTGATGTTTCTTTCTCTGAGTTTTTTTCGTGAAGAGGCTGAAATGGAAAAAAATCTATTTCAGTGAAGTTTTACAGAGCTTTGGTCATCCCCTCCCTGTCTCACAATACTCCCATTCATTAATGTGGTATTACTGAGTCAGCCTAAATTCTCTTTGGGGAATGAGGTCATTCAAAACAGCTAGTTTCTTCTGTGAGGATAATGATAGTGGTATGCTTTCCAATGTTTAATGAATGAAATCTAAATGACTCAAAATCTAAATGAATCGATTTCTCTAAATGAGCCAGGGTGTCAATTAGAGTATCATTTAGCTTAATTGTCACAGAGAGGAAGAGACAGAAGGCAAGTGAAATGTAACCAGAGTTTAATTATTTTCCAGCCTCATTACTGTGCGGTTAGTGCAGACACACTGACCACACTCAGCCTTCATTTCAGACTGACTGCAGCAACCACATGGATATGCCAAACCAGCAGTTCCAGATAAATGATGTAACATGCAGGGAGTGTATCTGCAGGCACAGTGTGGACGTGTTTAAAGATACTGTCACATCCGTCTATTTGTGCAGGGAGCACCAAGTGGAGGAAGTGTGGGGATAAAATATGTGCAGCATAAATAAACTAAAAGAAAAAAGGTAACACATCCTCACAAACCTAAATAAAACAACAGATTACAGGGCCTCTAAACCAAAAATAGTTCTTAATTTAATCTCACCTAAACATGTAATTGTGCCATCATTTACTGACCGTCATGTTATTCTGAATTTAAATAGCTTGGCATTATAAATCATAAATATTTAAAATATTATATAAAAATGTGGGGTTAGCTATTTCATTGTAAGGACCACATTTCTACCCCCTGTAAGGACCACTGACCTGTGTGCCTTTGCTCTGGACATTTTGTAAACGTTGTTCCCATTGGCTTCTTTCCTGGTTGAAGTGCTCCAAAAGTTCCAGCCTCTCCCGGCTCCAGTTCCTCTCGCTGATCTGCAGCTGTTTGGTAAGATCCATCACAGCAGCGTAAGAGTCTGCCAGCAGGTGTTGATGCTCCTCTCTTTCCTTTTTCAGCGCCCCCTTAAGGTCTGGAGGATCCTTTTCAGTCACAGATACCTTCCCCACCTTCACTTCCAGCTAATGACAAAGACAAAGATGGTGAGATCAAACAAGAGTACATAGTTTAAGTGCAAAAGGTCCAAAGTAACCATGGAGACAGTTTCCTGCAAGACAGACATCTTTAGTCAGATGCTGACAGCAGCACCATCCATACAACATAATCAGAATAAATAATAAGCTAATTATTAGTAGTTCTTTAGTCCAAATAAAGGCTGTATATGAAATCTAAGTAAAAAGCATATAGAACTAAACTGATGTGTGGTCACACCTGCATATATTTTTCAGTGGTTTGGAATAATGTCTCGTCCAATCAGATTTTTGTGATGGAAAAAATCCATTTTTTTTATTGTTTTCAGCAACAATAATTATGAAGGCAGCCTACTCTTATCCTTCATCCTCATTTGAATTGTTCTGCTTTTTCAATTGGAGTTGCAAATCTGAAGAAGTCATACATTTCATGAGCTTATGCAAGTCGGGCTATTAAAACACACTGCCTGCTGGGAGCTCATCAGACCATCTTGTGACTGGCTTCTCACGGTGATAATGCCTAATGAGTTTTGCTCTGGACGGAACAACGAGGTTAATGGGTTGATGTGGTTTATTAAGGAGGGTGAAAGACATTTATTCCAAATGCCTCCCCATAAACCCTAATGATTATGGAAAACAGCAACCTCAGAGCTTGACAAAACTGTAGCTTGTAAAACAATGCCACATTGCATTTTCTGACATTGCATACAATTCTCTTTTTCTTTAAAATGGTAAAGTGGCTTTGGAGATTTTTTTTGTGTCATAAATAAAATATAGGTGACAAACTGCAGCATCAACAGGACACCTCAAGCATTATGGTAACAGCATTACATTGCCCTTCTGGTATCAATAACCTGTCTTGTTAATGTAGTGATTAATCATTCATCTGTGACAGGTTGTTATTAGTGCCATAGAGGTCATGGCTAATACTAGGGCATTAGATCCCTCCTCTCCCATTCCTCCTTTTAACGCTTGGCTTATTTTCTGCACCACAGTCTTACAAAAACAAAGGAAGTGCAGATGAAAAGGAGGCGTGGTGTAGAGGAAGAGAGCTTTGTAATATCGACCTATCAGAGCAATGATGGTGAAAGCAGCAATCTAGTGCCATTAGGTTCTCAGGAGAGTGCAGAAGTATTGCTCTGAGCAAAATCTGTTTGTGTTTATATTGAACACAGTTTTTTCTACTATGACTGCTTTAACAAGGAAGGGAGGAGGGTATTTTGTGAAATATAAACAAGATTGAGTGCATGTTCTGGTCTTTTCTGTAATATGTAAAAGACGTGTGTTTTATACACACTTGACACAATCCTTATTTGTGTCTCACCTTTAGCCTCAGTTTCTTATTTTTTTATATACTTTGGGAGAGGCTTTTATCCGAAGCGACCTAAAGTGCATTTAAGGTATACATTTATTTTTCAGTATGTGTTCCCTGGGAATCAAACCCACAACCTTTGCACTGCTAATGGTAATGCTACAGGATCACTTATCCATTACCAGTGTCAATATGTTAATCCACCTCCAGCTCAATACTCAAAGTCCATCATCATTTACTTACCCTATTGTTTTTGCAAAACTGTGCAACTTTCTTTCTTCAAAAGAATCCAGAAGTAATTATTTATAGTAGAATGTCCAAGATGCCCTTTTCCATAGAATGAAAGTAAACTGAGCATGACTTTATACAAAGATTTTCAGTGGATAAAGACATTTGATTTTGTTTCTCACTTAAAGCTGTCAAATAGCTTCAGAACACTTAGAATATACTGCAGGAGTCATTCTGCATTGGTACCACAGGACTATTTTGCTATTTGAATGATCTTTTTAAATTTTCTTTTGGCAGCCCCTGGTCCCCATCCACTTTCACTGTATACAAGAATTAGGCTCAAATATTCTGCTAAACATCTCTAGTGCTCCACAGAAGAAAATAAAAGCTATATAGGTTTAGAATGACATGAGAGTGAGTAAACGATGGCAGAATTTCATTTCAAACTTTCATTTTATGTCTCAAAAAAGACTGCGTCTTGGAGCAGAGATATTAAACTCATTTTTTACCATCACGCCCAGCAACAGGGCCGTAAGCACACACACACACTGCCTCTTGCCCCCCATCGTAACGCCACATTGCTCCTGACACACTACAGATGGCTCTCTTCTCAGACTACTGGTGCATGTCCTGGCCAACACGAGCACAAATGAATATCAAATAACAACATTACAGCTGACATACTGGATCATTTGAGCCTGTTTCACTGACTGCAACCTTATCTGACAATAACAAGGGAAATGTATCTGGCTTCATTGTTCAAACGCTTCTCTGCCAGAGGTTTTTATAATGAATCTCTCAAGAGGAATTACTGTAATCTGTGTTTGTTAAATCAATGACTACAAGGCCTGAAGTGCAGAAGTTAAAGTGACTTGAGTGTGGTGAGCCTTTGAAATCAATGCTCACCTAATTACTTTACACCTACACCGTAAGTTATCTGTACAATTATTCACCTCTATGGACTCTTTCAGATGTTATTGTGTTACAGTTCACAGTGTATTTAACAGAGAATTTCTCCCACTCATTGACATAGAACTCTATAATGTTATACTGTAACAAAAATAAACAACAGAAAATAGTTGCATGCATAATTATTTACTCGGCTAATTGTTTAATAGGAGATTCTCTGGCAGAAACAACAAGCCATAAATAGCAGAAATTACAGCTGCTATTAACTATTTGCATTGGTAGGTATATACTGTATAAATATTACATATCTGGAGGTTGACAAAGCTAAACCTACATTAATTGACTGAAACAGTTTGTCAGCAGTTGTAAAAATCATTCCTTGGATTAGGGTTTGACCTTTAATTGGCTCACTCCAGGACTAAGAGAATGTTATTGGCTCAATACAAATTGTATTGAACCCCAATAGTCTATTGACAGATCATCTGTGACATGGTTTTACTGTAATGTCTCCTTATTTTATAGTTTGTAAAAGCAAACAAGAAATCAGCTATACAGTACTGCTTACAACATTGCTTCCTTACTTACAGTAACACCAACATAAATGTTATTAAACCAAACCACAGGACTTATGTGTGTGAACATAAGTCTGACAGAACAACCAACTTTGTCAAGACCATGTAAAAGCTGATAAACACTAATTTATCACTAATAAAGGATGTAGATTTTGCCCTAACCTTTTAAAGGTGTCTGTCTAACAAATTATGGCCCTTCTTGTGAAAACAGCTCCTCACCTGAGTGATAATGCTCTTGAGTTCCATCCGCTCAACTTCCCATGATGCTTTAGCCCGGGCAAACTGCTGCGTTAGCTCCTGCGAACTCTGCCGCTCCTCGCGCAGCTCTGCGCTTAGATCCTGTAGCGCCACCTTTAGGTCAGACAGAGTATTGCCAAACCCGCTAGGCTGCTGAGGGAGCAACAGGAAATGGGAGATACTTACAGTTACTTAGGACCAAAGCAATGATTATACCAGTGACCTACAAATCCAAAGCACTTTATTTCTAGAAATAATTCTTAAAACTTGCATGACACGTTTAAAGTCTTCTTCAGGCTAAACTGTCATTATTATGTGAGAGATGCACAATAGTTAAAAATCTCCTACAAAAGTGGGCAAAAATAGTTTGAATTGACATGTAGGTAAGTCAATTACTACAGACTTGATTTTTTTGTAGATTGTTCCTTCAACTTACCAGTGGGCAGATTTTCTCTGCAAGGCTATGCTCTTTGGGTGTAGAGTTGAGTGGTTGTTCCTCAGCAGCAGACATTTTGTTGTCTCCATAGTGTGTAGATAGCCCATCTTCCTCAAGTAGGAGGTGGAGATCCTTGACGTTATTAACCTAGAGAAACATCGTACAATATCGTACAATATTAATTTTTGCACAGTACACGAAAGGAACATATCTTCTCACAAAAAACTCCATACCTCCAAAATATCCTTGCTCTCTGTGTCTAGTTTCTTTCCGAGTCTCCACTGCTTGAGGAGCCAGCGAAGCTTGAGGCTGATGAGGAGAAGGTTCTCCTTGAGCTGCTGGCACTCCTGCACCAGCAGGTTCCTCTCCTGACTCCAGAGCTTCTGCTGGAGACGTGTCTGCAGGCTTAGACTCTGCAGCTGGAAGTCTCGACGTAGGAGGGCCTTCTGATGCTCTTCCTGTAGCTGGAAAGAAAGAACAAGAATAAGTGTTACATTTTAAGTCACATAGAAATTCATTCAATACTATTCTATATGTAGATACTATTATATCTACATATAGAATATAGCTGATAATAGCTGTTTATTATAAATTTGTCTGTGCTGTGTCGACTGTTTCTTGAAAGTTCTAATTTAGCACAAAATGTGTTAACATGCATCTGGCACCTGAGAGAGTTTGTGCGTGTCGCCATGACGCGCTTGTCTCTCCCGTGACAACGCTTCCTGTGCGCCCTGAGCTTTCTCTCTGGCCTCAGACAGCAGCGCGTGCAGCTCCCCAACCTGCTCTGAGAGCTGTGGAATAACATGAAGAAAAAAGAGAAAAAGAGAGCGAGGTTACTCTTTCTGCACAGTATTTGTAATATGAATACCATGCACTCCTGGCCAGACTGCTGTCAAAACAGTCATATAAATGTCAATAATGTCACATTAATGTGTCAGTGCTTCAGTTCCAAAATAATAACAGAATAATAAAGATTATTCAAATTTAAATTGGATAAGAATCTGTTTGACTCGTGGCATCATTGCAGGCAGAGAACAGTCTGTATTATTTGCCCTTTTGCAAGCTAAGCCGTGCCCTCACTATACAATTTTTGCTCCGATTTTGCCATTTGTCACTTCAGACTAAAACCCCGTGATCCTGTAATTTGCACACTTCGCCTGTGTTCTACTGCACAGTATGTGTGCTGCTATGTGACAGGAAAGCTATTTTAACCTAAGTGCCTTCACTCCATCAGTGTTCCCTACCCTTAATTCAAAACATGAGACCATTTATAATCACAAGATCTTAATCACGTCATTTACTTTCTGAAAATCCAGCCAATAGAAATGTTTGGCTACAGGCTTCTCTGAAATGCTACAAGGACATTTGGCACAGCCTTTAGGACACAAAATCTTATATTGCATTATTTTCAGATTTAAATCTCTGCATAATTGAGGAGTTTTAATCATAATGTCAAAATCTACTGTCTTTAATGTACAGATTAAGGTTTATAAAGCTTGTGCCAATCTTATAGGTCATGGTGAATTTTCTCCCGCCTTCTAAGCAGCACCAAAACTAAAGGAAAAAATGAAAGAGACAGCCTGCCATTAACAGTTAAAGGCACAAAATTCATTCAGTTCAGTAATCAATAGTGGGATCAGAGCCACTCTTAAACCACAGAACTAAACCATGTTAGTAATGAGAACTCAATTTGCTGATGTCTCTGCACGAGTGAGCTGCGCTTGTGTTATATTCATGGCCGCATGGCTCTTTTTATATTTTAAGCTCAAACATTTTTCACAGTCCATGAATGAATTATTTAATAGGCTTTGCTGTCAACACTTAAAATCTAATTTCACAAAGGAAATACAAGCTTTCATTTTGTCCTGTGAGCTGTTGAAAGTTTCATCATAGAAACACTGATTGATGAGGAATTGAGAGAGTGCCAGCAATTCTGTGCCTTGAGTTTGACTGTGATGCCCAGTGTTGCTAATGTAAGAAACAGTAAAAGCGATACTGACAGTTCACTGAACTGTAATAACCTCCCATTTTAAAATATTCAGAACACCCTGTGAGCCTAGAACATCTACAGCAATAACATCTTTATGGGACCGTTTGCTTGGTGTTTGCAATAGAATTATTTTTCAAAAACTTTTGTTAATCTGTATTTTTCTTATACTGGCTCTGTTCCAAATTCTACAGTGCTGTCTCGTTGTCTGCTGTCTACACAAGCAGCTGTCTTCACAGGCAGAATCCTCACCATTATGGAATCTCATAATTGACTGAACGGAAACACTGTACATTGGCAGCATCTCCTTCTAGAGACACTGATGCTTTCAACAGATTCTGAAATATGTACAGAAGCTAAGAGTGCAATACTCAAACAAATATATATGGTACAACAAATACACACAAATCTTAGATATTTTCTGTCCATCATTTTTTTATTTCTATCTGCCATTTATTAAGGATTTCATTGCAGTGCATTCTGGGATTGCATTATGTCGCTTTTAACCTAAGAGGAAGGTAAGGGAGTGTAATATTGTTGCCCACTGTTTGGAACAGTCTGCATCAGGTATGATAATTGCTGTCAGGGTAGGCAGCTCTCTAAGGTTACTAAGGCCATTGTTTAACTGTAGACCTTAACACAGCAGCAGACATGTATTTGTGCATATATATGACTCACCAGATCAGCATTGGTTCCCTGTTTGGGGCCTGGTTCCTCTTCTTTGTTGCTGTCTTTGTAGCTGTCTTTTTCCTCTTCTGCTTTGCATGGATGAATTTTGCCTCCACAGTCTGGCTGGTCTCTAGAGTCAGGCTGTTGCATGCATGCATGGGCAAGTTAATGAAGAAAAACAAAAAACAACAATAAAAAGAGCATGACAGAGGACAGACAAGATCAAGAGAAATGTGGTGAAGAAATATTAAAGGTGAGATGGCACATAAGACATTTGATTGTACAGACAAAGTGAAAAAATAGACCACCAACACACATTGAAATGAGACAATTGAAAAACCCAGAAAACATCTCCAGCAAATAAAGGCTCACATGATGATAAAAAGTATGTATAAAAAAAACAATTTGGTCATTGTGGCATAAGGGAAAATGGCGAATAGAAATAAAACAATGAGGAGCGAAAGCATCATCTTTGATTGGAGGAGAACACATGAAATGGGGGAGGGGCAACAAAAGAACCAATAAGAGAGGGAAAAGAAAAGATGTAGCAGCGACCACAGTTCATGGTGCCCATGCAGTGAGGAAAAAGGGAGAGAAGGAGGAAGTCTGGATTGGATCTTACATAGTTGGGCCTCTAATGTAGTCTAGATAAATAATGAACTAGACCTCAATTTAACTATACATAATATGTATGAAAAAAAACTTACATTTAATATAGCTTTGTTAAAGGAAAGACAAACACCATCAGATGTTACCATCATGACCATCAGACAATAGCTTTTATATATGGTACTTATTTGGTCAATTTAAATGGTATGAAGATTAATTAATTATAATTAATAACTTATGTAAGTGGTGCTTGTCCAAGCAAAATTTGTTCCCATGATGCTGGGATGTTGTGTTGCCAAGCAGTTGCTAAGGTTTCTAGATGATTACTAAGTTCAGGCTCATTGATCCAGGAAGAAAGAGCCCACCTCTGTGTTTAATCAAAATCTGCACTTAAAAAAACATTACAAGTATAGTATTGTTGTTTTGTTTATTTTCCCTTTGAATTTTGTGTCTTTCTATTATTTTAAGACTGTTAATGAAAACCGTAAGTCTGATTGCTCAAAGTAACAACACAACTTTGTCTACACAGATTTGTCTTATTTTAATCTTGTTATAAAATGCTTAGCTCGTACAACACAATGTAGATGCTTAAATCTTATTTGACACTTACCACATATATCAGAGCCTAACTTTAGAGTGCTTTATCATAATATTGACTGTCTGTCTGCACCATTAGAGGCCTAATTGTTATCCACTATGAGGCCATATAATTCTCTATCAGCATGCACTATTAGTTGTGGTTCACAAAACTTTCTAAGGGAAAGGGAAGTGTTAACACAACTCAGTAATGATCTATCAAGCAAAGTAACGACAAACAAAATTTGCTGGTAAATAAAGACAAAAATCCAAATTAAAGGATAGAATAAGATGGGATATAGAAATATTGAGTGAGAGAGTTTTTTACCTTCTGTTGGACTGTGATGTGGTCGACTTGATCATCTGCAGGGTCCACAGACTCAGATTGCAGGGGCATCAGGGATATTCCTTCCACACACTCCTTCTCTGAGGACTGACCCAGGGTGTCCACCCTCTCAATGAGCGCATGCAGCTGAGCCTGAAGGGACTGCAGTCTACCGTGAAGGGCCCCCACCAGGGGCAGCGTGGAACCTTGCATCTGGCTCTTCTCCAGGAGAACTGGTTCTGCAGACTCACTGGCTGTGATCTTTCGATAGATGGTGTCTGCTGAGAGGCAAGTGGAGTCGGGCGAAGGCAGAAGCTGAATAGCTGAGGTAACAAGTTGTGCCTGGTCACGGACAGCAAAAAGGTCTTTGATGCTGAGGCACTGGGAAGTGTGAATATGACTTGTTCCAGAAACCTTCTGAATCTTTTCCTCCAAAATATCAATTTGCTCATCTCCCACTGGTCCTTCACGTTGTGCCTGGCTTGGGATGCACTCAGCAGAATCCCCTGCTTCAGCATCTGTCTCCAGTGCTGGACGTGTGGAGCCCTGGTTGGAGGCCAAGTCGCACCGCTGGAGGTTGGAGAGAAGCACACGGTTCTCATACTGGAGTTTCTTAATTTTTCCATTCAGCTCTGCAATCTGCAGTCTGGCAGCTAGTAACTCTTTATGGGTGGCTTCATTTAGACCTGATACTCCATCTTCAGAAGCATCATGGATGATGGTGGATGAAGTGATGGTTATGGATGAGGATGGCTCTATCTCAGTAACAACAGGAAGCTCAGATTTACAGTGATTGAGTTCATTCATCAAAAGCTTGTTCTGCTCTTCCATTTCGATCAGGGATCGTCGCAGAAGATCTGCCTCTTCTTCCACAAACTGTAAATGTCTTTGTAGCTCCATGACGTTTTCATTGGATGAGGAAAGCAGCAGACTTCCAATTCCCCCTGTGACACCGACCCCAATCGGTGAATCTTGGATCTTCATGTCATCCATTTCAGCACGAAGGCCACGGTTCTCCACCTCCAGCTCTACAATTCGGCGGCTCAGAAGGTTTGCCTCCTCTTCTACTAATTTCAAGTGAACTTTGACCTCTGCTTCACGGGTGTGAGGGGAGTCAGCAACCTCTTCGACAGTAAGCGAGGCATCAACCTCACCGTAGAGAGAACGATACTTTGCCAGTTCCTCCTTCATGGCCTCATTGTCTTTCACCATCTTGGTGAGTTTCTTGCACATGAGGGCTGACTCCTCCTTGGCGAAATGAAGCTGACATTTGAGGTCTGAACTGTCCTCAGGAGGCTACACAAGAACAATAATAAAAAACAGTCAACTGTGAGTTCTGATGTAGTCTTTAATTACAATGTGCTGTCCATTTATACACCTTTTTTAACCACACAGAGCCAGGGGCCAATCTGTTCCACACTGTTGTAGACAGAAAGTTGTCTTTATATTACCCCCCTTTATATTAAACCTTGCTGCTCTGAAACTGCTACTGTCAGTGACCATGGGGACAGGATAATGCTCCCATAAGTTTGATTATCAAAACAGTAACAGTCTGGCTAGGCTGACACCACCTAATACAATTACTCTCATTAAAATGATGTTGTCTGCACTCAAAGTGCCCAATGTGACAAGTCTTCAGTCGTAATTTTGTTGTGCTGTGGAATTTATTTTCATGAATGTTGTTTATATACTTTAATAACTTATGACCTTTACATCAATTCCAGCTTGTAATGGCACAGAGACACTGAATTAAATTATTTTAGTAGTTAATATGTGTTCTTAAAACAGGTGCACCATATTTGTTTGTATGAAGGTTTTGTTGTAACATATTCAGTTTTTATTTGGCTCTGGAAACACAAGGTTCATCAACCACTTCTACACATTTACAGCAAAAACACCTCAAGATCTCTGTTGCTGTACATACACTTTGTAGACCTACAACCCTTTGCAGTTGATTTAATGGGTTATTTGTGTAAGTGGTTACCTTGCAAATCTGACATCTTGATGATGATGGAAAACCTTTGACCTCTATGAGGGGCATGTGTAATGATTTCTGTCAATATTGTAATTTATCAGTCCTCTTTAAGATCACCATAATGGAGGGAAAAGAAGTTATCATGTGTATTGTAGTATAACTTACCTGAGGTGATGCTTTTTTATCAGGTTTGTTGTTTGGCCTGGCACTCCTTTTCTTCATGTTCTGCAAGTAACAAAGAGTAAATGAGATAAATTAATTAAACTGTGTAAACTCAAGAGTGATGAACTCTTGTTAATCCCCAACCACTGCACATGCATACAGATATGACACAAATCCTCCCTCACTATCTCTCGATCACTATCTCTCTGTCACATTACACCCATAAATCATCATTTGGCAGTAAATCAGGGGGGAAATAAACTAAACAGTGCAGCGTGAGGTATCTCATTGTACCCATGAAATCCACATCTGCTCCACTATGAGAGCAGCAAAAAAGTAAATTAACAACAATTTCATATGTTTTGATGTTTAAATAATGTTTTGTTAATGCAGTACTCATTTTTAAAGCAATAAGATCCTCAGGGTTATGCTATACTGTGAAATGGTAGCTTCACTTTATAACACCCTATAACGTTATGATGCCAATAGTCCCCAAACATATATCCATCTATATATTTTATGTGTAAAGAAACATATAAACTGTGTTGGATAAAAGTAGTCCTAAATGTGAGAATATAAAGACATATTGTTGCAAATAATTGGCTACAGTAAGTATTGCTAATGTTTAAACATGAAAAGGAACGTTTTCAATTAAAATGTTTGTACTGCAACTTTCACAGTAAATCTTGTTTCATGGCAGCTTTACAGTAAATACTGCTTCACAACCCCCAATTAATGAGATAAAGGGGACTGTTGTGAGAAAAACAAAAGATAAAAACTAGAAAGATTCTGGTATATAGCAAGAAAGGCAAAATAAACACTAAATAAATACTATAAACACTAATAAATATGAACACTTAGAAATGAAACCGTAATAATGCTAAGCAGACCAGTTTGAAACCCCCTGGCTTAGAACACAAGTAGCCTTACATCACTGCTAATGTCATTTTTATCAAAAACATAATTGCACCAATGTTTGTCTTTTAAAAAAGAAATCAAAAAGGAAGGGGTTAATAGGAATAAACTGCTGCAAAAATTCAATTTAAACCTCTTGTTGTATGTGGGCTGACAAAATGGTCCTCTTTAATGGCAAAGCAGCTGTTAATAGCAATACCCTTCTTTAAAATCAATAGATTTTTGCTAAAAGAAAATGGAAGAATTGAGTTAGTATATCGACCAACTTTGTGTCACTGTTTTTTAATGTAATGCAGTTTACTGAGACTGTGGGAAAGATTTCAAGGCATAATGAGCAATGTCATTTATTCCACAGTTAAGTTTCACTGACTTCTTAGGCAAGTAAAGGCTTAAGTATATGTACTTTACAGCTCTTTTAACTTCCTGGTCTTGTGTCTGTGACCCCTCCTCCTGTGATGAGTGTCCACACAGTCATGTCCACAAAGTTCCAGCCACTCTGCAGGGCTGATGCAAGCAGTTGGCTACTTAATGCAATGTGTCTCCCACATTGAGTGTTTTTCTGTTTCCATCTCTCTCTTTCTCACAGACACACAAAATTTAACCTGCACACATGGGTAAAAAATACACAGAGGTTCATACAAATGATCTCGGTAGATAATGTTCCATCATAAATATCTAGCATGCTGGATTTGTTTTTGCCATGTGGTGACACACATGAAATATTTTGTGTTAAACCACCAAAACAAAAATGTGTTTACAAGTTATCAAGTTCCACAGAGAGACGTAGACTCCTCTCATTTCTAGCAAAGAAAGTACATTTTAGACCCTGCCCACAGGTTTTGTGTTGTGATTATTCTGTTCTGAACGCAACTAATTTAAAATGTACATTAATACAGAACATGACTTAAGGCGTAAACATATATATCACTGCATAATTGTGCTCTGCTAGCATGTTTTTTTAGCAAGATTCTAAACATGTAGTCTGTCATTTGATTCCTAGGTTGCTTATCAGCTACCTGAATTTCAACACCATGAAACCCAATGAGGGTACAGAAACCTGAGGACATACACACACACACACACATACACACACACACACACTCAGACAGTAGTCTATCTGCCATGCCCTGATCTTGTGCTTGCTTGACTTGCTGTTATGAAACACACTCTTTCTCCATCACAGGATGTAGGGAATTTGATGATGTCATGTTACAATCAGGGATGAGATTTATATTTATATATATGAGATTTATAACAATAAGCTCCGTCCTCATTACAGTAAAGAACAATAGAACTCGCTCTCATTTAACCTGCGGATTTAACTGAATTATAAAGACATGAGTTAATAGTGTGTGTAATTGAGAGACTTTTGGTGTTATGCTCCACACACTTTATTCCTCAGAAAACAAATGACACCTGTTGCGTAAGAGAGCTTCAGAATGGACACAGGACACTCATTGTTTGTGAGCCTACGTGCAGAGAAAAGTTTTTCAACTCTGTTTAGGATTTTCAGTTGTACATGGAAGTCAGATAGAAATGCTTAAATTCTGTAATGTTGCTGAATCAGTTCCAAATAAGGATCATGACAACTGACTGCTTTTAATCCTGACTTCATGGGCCAAAGTTAAGATCATTTAAAATAATCATTTCTAGTGTTTTATGTGTCATGTTTTATTTTGTAAAATAAAAGCATTCTGTTTCCCTGTATAATCTGAGACATCATGGCACGACACATGGTTGGACTGTACTGAAGTGTTTACATGTCTCTGCCAATGTCAAACTTATGACCTTGATCTGCTTAGATCAAAATCTGCATTGACCTAATCTCACTTTGATCTGTAATTAAAGCCTTCAAATAATTGTTAATCTTAGTTATATATACAGGAAAAGAGACAATACAGGGAGGGCATGGGAACTTTTACAGGAAATGAGTGTGTGTATTTAAGCATTTAAATTTAAGGATTGCAGCACAACAATAAAAACTGTTTTGTGGGACACAGCAATCACTTGCACTTCAGCGTAAAAATGTCAAATGGCATTGGTCTGTTGGCACCGTGCGACGGTGAGAGTGTTTCTATAATTTATGGCCTTAAAATGAAACGCACGTCTAATTAAAAACTAAACTCTGATTTATCTGCTGATGTCTTTAGCGGCTCCACTTTCATCGTTCACACCCCAAACAGCCCCAGAAACAGAATTACACTTCACTTTCTTATATGCATAAACAGAATGTGAGAATCAGAGAAACCTCTGAGCTGAAAGACGTGTGGATGATCTGTTCTGACAACTATAGATAAATTCACAATATACAGTGTTTATAACTAAACAGTGTGACAAGCACTCTGATGGTTAGGAAAGAAGAGGTTACGTTTACAATAGCATAATAGCAAACTACAGTACTACAGTACTACAGTAGTTCTGTTTATGCAGTATATAGTGTGTATACTGTGCAGAGTATGGAGGGTTTTTGTATGGATGACCTTTATTTCTGCTTAAAAGTGCAGTATACAGCAAAATGGGAAGAATACTGTATCCCACAATGCAATGCACTCAGCTTGATCTTTTGGTTCTAGTTTGATGAACTAGACGTAATATCAGTCATAATCTTTTTGACTTGTTACCTAATCAGACTGCTAAACTTTTTTACACAATATTAGATTTAAAAACTAAATATTTTTTTTCATTTGCTGAAATGATTAGGTTATGTGACAACAGTGCTTAGCAGCATGCTATTAACATACTACCATTCTAATTTAATGTATTCTGTTTTATATAAATAGTTGTAAAATTGTGTATATTCCAGAGTATTTAGTCAGCAGTAAACTAGTATTCCTTTTTAGCACAGCCACAGAACGAGAGAGGCTGCTGTAAATTCATTTTTGTATGTTTTTTTTCCACAATTCCCAGACTGCAGAGACACGAGTCCCCAACCCCTCCAGACTATAATGGGTTCCCATGACGACAGCTTTTTTGAGCAGTTCCCCTGTAGAGCTCAATGGAACAAATTGATGAATAAATAGGGGAGGAAGTTTGAAGAGGAAAACAGGAAGTCACAACCTTTCAAATCCTTTAAATATGAGACAAAACAACTGCAGAAGATGACCACATTTCTCTCTAACTGTGCTGTTACACTAGGAAGCTAAGAAGCAGATCATTTGCATAGCAGGATTTGAATAGCAGAGTACCTGCAGGTGAGACATATTTGGCACAGCAAAGATCCCACACAAATTTCAACATCCTCTCTGCACACTACTGGGAAATGGCATCTTCTGGTTCTTTGATCCAAGGCACCAGGATGTTTATTAGTTCACAACAGCCGTGTGACACTGATAAACACAAGAGCTGTGAAAATTCTGCTGCTGCTTTCATAACCTCCACCTCTTTATGAACACCATATATTTCACTCTCTCTTCCAACAGAAGGGACACATTGGGCAGCTTTTCTGTGCATATGAATTTAGTGCAGCTCATTGGTCAGCTTCAGTTCCAAGCTACTTCTGTCTATCCCCCCAATACCTGCATGTTGAGGTCTTAAAATGTTGCAGGTATA
Organism: Ambastaia sidthimunki; assembly: GCA_036877625.1. NCBI lineage: Eukaryota > Metazoa > Chordata > Actinopteri > Cypriniformes > Botiidae > Ambastaia > Ambastaia sidthimunki. The sequence goes on from JAZGTK010000179.1 coordinate 27,796, forward strand.
CAAAGGGCCATATACTGCACTCACTTTGGTCAAGCTTTTGTAATGCATAATATTGTACCTTTATGTTAGCAGCCTATTATGTCTTACGCATGTCAGTGTACTTTAACAAAAAGTACAAAAAGAGCAGGAAAAATATACTGCTATACAATTTCTAGTACTTCTGCAGTATATAGGACGTATACTATGCACAGTATGCACATTTTCTATATACAGTACATGAAAGACTCATGCACATGTACAAGATGACCTACAGGTAATGATGTAATACAACAGAGCACACTGTACTGAAAGTGACATATTTGTCAGGTATGGTAACCCATACCCGAAATGTGTCCTCTGCATTTAACCCATACTGGTAAGGAGTGAACACACACAGACACAGAGCAGTGAGCAGCACTACAGCACCTGGGGAGCAACTGGGGGAAAGGTGCCTTGCTCAAGGACTGCTGGTATTGAAACCAGCAAGCAACCACACCTGCCCATACTGTATCCCACAATGCACTGAGTGACCTTCTATTTCTAGTGTGATGAATGTAGCACACTACTGTTAAAATAATTGTAAAATTGCTTGCTTCAAAAATAGCAAACAAGCTAGTTTCCATCATATGTCCTGGTAGCGCACATACACATAACAGAACACAGGTGCATGCAGGTGCTTTGCATTCATCACCAAATCATTGTGTAGCCAATGTGCTAAAGAAAAAGACACAATATGAACTTGGAATATTGGTTTTTTTATGTGTTGTGATAATTTTGATTGAAGGTTTAAGTTTTGACATGTTACACATTTGCCTCCAGCCATCTCGCAGTTTTCTAGAACGACATACGGTTCCATCCACATGCCTGTCAGAGCTGCGTGTTAATTAGAGTTGGAAAACACTTTTATAATGTGAAACCCTGAGGCTCATGAGGGAGAAGCTGATGAGCATGATCTGGAAGTAAGAGCTCAGATATTGTTTAATAATCTCAGGGACAATTATTAATAAAACAAAGTTAGCATAGTCACTTTTTGTGTGAGCGTGCTGTACAGCAAAGACAGGAAGTAGCAATTTGCAGTCTCTTGATAAATTACAGCTTTGTGTTATGTGACCTACATAGGGGTCAAATAAAGTCACTTTGGTTTAGGAACACTGTGTCCTTTCATCTCCCTCTTCAGTAAAACATAATAAATGGAGAGGTAGTGTATGAACCAGGCTGCTCTCTTTTCTTTTCTTTCGGCTTAAGAGAGGTTAATCTCATTCTTTTATTCTTTTCATCTGACTGCTCTTTCCCTCCTTTTTTTCTTTGTGGGGACAACCCAGTGTTATTGCCGCCGTCTGTCAAAATGTCAGTGCTTTTATATTCATATGCCACAATTGAAGCAGTTTGACCTTACCAAACGCTACTGACCCAACCAGCTACAAATCGCATGAACAGAACAGTCTATAACTGACTAGACCCTGAAGTCATGTTGATGTCATCATTTCAAACGGTGTGTGCTGTGCTGTTTCATGATGTTTATAAGATTACTGACTCAGAAAAGTCGGGTAATCGCACCTGTAGTGAGCACAGGGTAATTGCTCCCAGGTGTGGTCCAATCAAATCTAACTCTAGCCGTCTGTTTCTCTTTAACACCACTGAATCAGCAATCAAACGCAGTCACAGTGTGTCAAAGACCTGGAATATATTACACAGTTTGTGGGCATTAATGGAAATTATGTCAGAAAATCTTTATCTGGCTTTAAGAGATTATTATATATAATTTTACCCAGGCGTGTCCCTAAACCAAACCTTTTCATTTACATGAATAATAAAAATTACATTTCTCAAAAGTTTACATTTTTGAGAACTAAACTAATCGCATTTAGAATCGGTCAAAAAGAAACACCCCCTCATCTAAGACCTGTTCTTAAGAAAGTCTTTGCATTGATTATCTGTTCACGTTAACTGCCTGAAAGACAGAGTGCAAAATAAACCATCTGCAGGAGAAACTAACCGATTAAAACCAACTCTCAAAAGCCACATAAACTAAATCTCATTTTGTCTTGGTAGCCCCGTCTTTTTCTCTCAGAGGGGCTCAGTCAGGGAGCCCAGCGCTCGTGAAAGAGAACAGCGACCACTTGACGCTCATTAGCGTGTCAGGTTGTTAGCCGCATGAGCCCTGGCAGATAAAAAACACTCAAAACATTCCACTCATTGCTCGCTTTGTTCTCTCATTTGTAGATTGGACGACATTTGGCATTTAGTGCAGGGGGACGTGTTTGGAGGGTGCATTGGGAATCTGTGGAAATTTTCAAAATGGGTCAAATTCCTTAGCTTGAACTTGCGTGGCTAACAAAGAATAAAGAAGTAAGATTTTATACTGCTTTGTTAAAAAAAAAAAAAAAATGGTCTGCATTACTGCTGAACTAGCTCTTATTCCCACAGACTCAATTCAACATACTTTTCATTTTGCTAAATAATAAGTGAGAGAGAAAGAGAGACGTGACAGCACTCTATATCATAGCTGATGGTATTTAGTTTCGTCTGTGGTTCACTAACTTATCGCTAAATTAAATCAGTGTTTCAGAGAACTCACTGACCATTAGAGGCATGTTGAGCGGTTGAGTTGATGAGGGGTGAAGAAAGACCAGGAATAAAAAGGGAAAGAGGGTCATATTTCAAAGGGTGTCTAGTTATCTGAGGTCAGCATAAAATGTGGCCACCAAGCCATAATATTTAGTAATACAATTTCTAATTCTTTATTTCTACTTAAGTTTAAGTCCATATAGAGACCATTCACATTAGAACATTAAATAGATTCGCGATTAGCCGTTTAAAGACTTAATGTTCTGAAGAAAATGGTTTAGATCATGTCCACTGAGAATCATTATTAGATTGTTATGGTCAAACATTGCACAGTGTCGTTATGGAACAACAGCCACTAATTTACAGAATGTCTATCAATACATAAGAGACGTATAAACCAGATTATTTGACAATGATTATTTGAGAGCAGTTTAATTAGATTGTAAGATGTTTAATGACATGTTAATCAATCTCCCTTGTCTGTTAATGAAGATGTTGGTCCACAGTACATTATAAAAACACATTATACATTTTCTCTTATTCAGTATTAAATGGAAATGGTGATAAAAATCACTCTTTGTTTAACAGATACAAGTAGGAATTCAATATAATACTAAGAATCAGTAGTATGTATGTTGGTATAAAGAGACTCCAGTGTTGAAATATGAATGTATATGTTCAGAATAGCATACTATAATAGAACTAGTGCTATTTCTGCAATATGTAGATTGCATACTGCATAGTATGCACATCACACAATACTTACAATATATACAATGCAGTATGCTGTACTCTAGTAATATATTCCAATCATAGCCTTAGTTTCTGCTGACTTCACTTCAGGCTGCTGGTCTAGACAGATAACATTGATAAGGAGGGCAGGTCACTGGGCTGTAGTAATGAAGCCATTTGGCAGAAGAGAACTGCTGAAGGTGTAATTCTGATGTGATTTTGATGTGATTAAGTGATCAATCTCACTTCCCATCCCCATTATCTCCAAACCAGCAGATACTGACCACAATCACATTTCACACTTGCCCAAAAGCAACCAAGGTCTTTAATAAGCTCTTCAAATCGTTAAGCTATCTTATAAATCTGTATTTCAACCTAGGAATTCTCACTCTAGAGTCTGCGGAACATAAAAATAACTCTTTAACTCCTAAGTGAGGTGTATAGCAGAAAATAAGCACTGATAGTTGGTCTTACACAAAAGCAATGAAGCGTAGCATGTTATCCACGCTCTATATAAATCATTATTCTAGAATGCACGCACACACTCTTCTTCAGCTCTGTGTTTGTTGGTTGACACAATTTTAGGGACATGAAAATCCTGAGAGCCGGGATGTGAGAAGATGGCTTATGTAAGAGTTATATCACAAACAGAATCAAAGCAACAGCTCACTGATGCGATTAGAGGGAAAGGAAAAGATCCAAGCTTAGCAATTAGCTTCACCAGAGACCGGTAAATTCGATTGGAGGGCAGGAGGTGCAAGCTGTGTGAGTAACAACGTATAAACTGACTACTACTGTATAAACAAATGTGTCTTTTTTAACATATCTCACACAGTATAAACATTGTGGTGTTTGTTATTAAATAAACAGTCATTTTAATTTCCTATTCATGTGTTTCTCGATCATGCACCTGCATGTTGATTTAAAAGCGTTGTATTGAACGATGCAGTTGGATACTATGGTTTTTTAGCACACTGCAAGAGATTCATTTAACCTCAGTCCTGGGAAACAGTGAACGGGCTATAAATGGCACAGATGAAGTAGCACTGTGGATCAGTACAAGCTCTATGTGAGACAGTCCCAGCTGTACAATATATAATTGTTAGGAATGTCTGTCTCTTAAATACAGTTTAAAGTTACCCATCTTATTAAAATATTATATTATTTGCTGTTATTCCTGTAACCTTGCATTGATGTTACACAAATTGTTTTTCCCACCCACACAGCCTAGGTGATGCCCTCAACAGTGTTGTTTTGGAGGCGGAGCAAGTTATTACATCTTGTGAATTATAATGAATGAGACACAACAAGACCAAGGACTAACAGGCTATTGACACAGCAGAGGAAAAACGTCCACAAACCTGACAGATATAATCTTGTCGTGTGCTTTTCAAACAGCTGGGCTCAGCCAGCTACCACGTTCACAATCTTAATACAAGGCATGCTGTTGAGCTAATGGAGTTTGTGTTGTATGTATCCAAGAGACAACACAATTATATGACCATTAAAAGGCAGAAATAGAACAGCCAGTTGCTTTACACACAGTGTGTGTTTCTGGGGTTTACAAATGACCTGCAGAAACTGTGGCATTGTCACTATCAAATCAAATACCCTTCCAGAGCGTGAGATCCAGGCATAATCAATCAAGCACACATTTTCCATTCTGCTCTGTTGTCGTCTGTCAGCTCTGTGGAGTGCTGAGCTCTATAATAAAAGAGAAGCAGCGTCTGGCATGTTCCCTCCCTCCCAAACATCCTTCTATTGTTTGTTTTGCTTGTGCCATTTGTTCAGTCATGTAATTTTCGAGTGGAAGCTGTTGATTACAAGCTCTCTGTCAAAGACGCCCATACACAACACATACTGTACACACTGAGTTAATAGGTGGTCCACATACAGCAGTTATTGTTATGACATCAGAGCCTCAGTTTTGGACAAAAATATCCCTTGATTGAAGGCTTTGATTGAAGGCCTAAATTCAGTTTCAGTACAGTGACCATGTTTCTGCCAAGTAGGACGTCTGAACATCTTTTGTTCATGCTGGAACAACATTCCTGTCAAACAAACAGCCGGGGTCCAAATTTAGCACTCCCCAAATGTAAGTGAAATTTGGCTTTGAAGAGTAAATAAAATGAAATTACTCACCAGCTGGCTGCTAAATTGATTAGGAACTGCAACATAACACATGGTCATCTGTCATGTCTCAACTTATACCATTAGAAGATTATTCTGGAAAACCTAACCTTTGTCTTTAGAAATTCATTTAGTAACACCTTCACCATTAACTTAACCGTAAAATCTAATTGGTTGACAGGAAATCACGGGGCTAAAACACAGGGTTCCATCTACACACAACTCTTTCTATTGCTTCTAACACCTCAACCCTAGACATTCTTCTCAGCTCTCTGTCAAAGTGCACAGCACCAACATTTTTCCTGGTTCCCTGACCATCACATCCCACCATCCTGCTGATCTGCTGATCAAAAATAGCTCTCTTTAAATGGCCTGGAAAAGAGGAAGACCTGATGACAAAAAGCAGTCAAAGGTGCGTGTTAGGTCAGTCGATGAGTCGAGTCCTCTGTGTGCTCACGAGAAAAGCACAGACGAGCATCAAATATGCAGATATCTGCTCATGCTTATATTTGTCTTGCAAAATGTGGAGAAGTGAGAAGCTTGTTTGTTTAGAAAATTTGGGGCTGTTGTTTAACCTATTAACCTATATATTGCATGTGTGCAGGAGTATGTGTGTGTTTATGTGTACTGAATTTTGCGTGCTTGAGTCTTGTGTGTCTTATGTTACATTCCTCATTCTTCATGCAGACCTTTACTGGAGCATGAAATCACCCCTCACTCCCTGAGGAAGAACCTGACTGGACCTTCTGTGAAGCTGGAATGTCACAGGTCATGAATATTAACAGTGTTTGCTAAGGCAACCATCAATATTCCTATAGCTCAGATCCTGTCGCTCAACTGTTAGTTCCTGTAGTTTATTTGTTAAAGCATTGCATTAGCAGTGCAAAGGTCATGGGTTTGATTCCCAGGGAAACATACAAACTGATAAAATGTAAACCTAGAACAAATTTGGCAGATTCTTAAAATAAAAGAGGTTTCCTAAGCAATCAGGCTTATGATTTTCACCTGACAGGTGATAAAACAGAATAAACAATGCCCTAGATTTACATTGAAGGACAGGCCCAAACCATATCTAACAACCACAATATTATAGAGACTTCCACCTAGTGACACCTTAGCAATTACCCATCAATGCCCTAGCAACCGCATACTAACACCCTGACAACCACACATAAGCCCATAAAAAAGGTGAGTTTTGCATGGGAATACGTACAAATCTAGTTCTGTGCTACATGTTTGTTTGTCCCTGGTAATGGGTCTGTGTATTTGTCCGCAATTTTACCTTTTTTATTCTCTGTTCTTCTCATCATGTTTCAAATCAGGACAAAACATCTACTGTGTCACCATGTGCTTTGATGCTGTAGAAAACAGGCTGCACAATACATAGCAAACACAGCTGACAAACCTCATAGACTCAGAAACCAGCAGCTACTACTGCATTCATTTATCTCTCCTTCTTTGTGTTATTCAGAACAATGTAAATATGTGATTCAATGCAAACATGAAGATTGTGATTGTTCTATAAATATATATAACCTATATATAATTCCCAGAGTTCAGTCATTGTTATGATTGTGAATGTATGTTTTTATTATTGCAGTATATGCAATATATAGGCGGTATAAATTTAAACACAATATATAACACATCACAACAAAAACGTACCTAAATATACTATGGTTTTTAAGTACCTGTAATATGATGAATACAGTAAGGTAACATACATCAACATTACATCATACAAGGTAAATATCACAGCAGTGTGCTTTTACAACCTGATGTCATCACTGTATCAAAGTACCGGCACTGAACTTTTTTGTAAAGGAAATAAATCTAAATCTTTTTGTCTCGTAATGAAACGGTTCATTTATCTGGAAACGGTTTCTTATAAAAGCTTGCAGGGCTGTTTTTGCTGAACCATGACTGTTCCTGTAACCATCAAATATCCAGTGAGTCATGACAGCCATGACAGTCGGTCAGCACAGCATTGCTGTACTTCTGAAAGAACAGAGTTTCTTGCCCATCTGCTGAATCAAACATCATTCCTCAAATTTTAAGTCAGTTCTCAGAATATTGAAATACTCTTGAATACGCGGAATTCTTCAAAAGGTCAGTTTCTTTGCGCTAGATGTTGAGTGAAGGTTTTAAAGTTTAAATAGCCCTGATGCATGACAGGTAGCTGGGACTGTGCTATCTCCAAGCTGTTGGTTTCCTCAGCGAGTGTTTGTTTCCATCATAGCGACTGACGATGAGAGCGAGTTAATGAACACAACTCTGTGACCCTGAACTTCCTTCTTTTCTCAGGGTTTCCCCCTCAGAGCAAAACAAAGATACAGGCTTCCTGAACAATATAAATAAAGATCCAGTCAGTCTCAACGGACTGTTTCCCTTTAGCAGTGTAGGTTTTACAGCTTCAAAGACTTTCATGTGCTTTATGTCAGCAAACAAGGTGACTGCAGGGTGCAGTAAATAATTAATGATGTCATTCATATCAGCCTGTGTTTGTAAGATACTGTACACAGGGCACTACATCATAAACTAACACTATAGACTGTGTATATCTGAAATTAAGCATTTGGGAAAATGCTAACCTCCAATTTAATATACTGATGTCCTTCCATACACCTATTTTAAAACACCTGAAGCTTGTAAAACAGCCCCTCCACAGAGCGACCACCATCAGAACCTCATAAACACACAGAAGCACACCCTCACCACCAGTACACATGTGCACCTAATCACCCATGAGGTTTAGAGGCAGCTGCAGGAGAAATCGATACAGATCGTGTGTTAAATGAAGAACAGGGAGAGAGTTAGAAAAAGCGGCTGAGAGAGAATATAAGAGGACAGAGAATCAAAGGCTTGTGGGAAAAGAAAATAATTTGGGGCCTGGGGTTTATGGTAGAAGCAAAATTGGCAAACATTCAGTCTGAGTGTTTATTTGTGTGTGTGAGGGAGGTTAGAGCTTTGGTGAAATGTTGTAAGCTTGGTCAACATTAAATCAACCTTTATATAATGTGATGCACTTTTTGAAGTAATATCATCTTTATTAAGCAAAAAAGTCAACTACAGTTTTATCCATTGGTAAGTGATTGGAAAAAATAAGTTGTAGAGGTGGAGCAAGTTAATACATTTTAATGAAAGATTATAAAGACCGTGTTTCTCTTTGGAATAATGTTCATGATAAGACCAAGAAAGTGTATTAGAATAGTAAACATAGTCAATTTTGATTTCATGAACTTCATGATCCAACCCACGTCTTAGTTAATATATCACTTTTCTGCAACAAATGTACTGTATTAAACTCATAATCCTCCTTTTTTTCTGTGGCATATCTTTACAAGATTTTTAAATAATGTTCTTATACATGTCTGTGATGATTCATCTACTCCCTTGTTTGAGTAATCTGTAGTCTAAAAGGCTTTACAGCCTCTTTTTTGTACATTTGATTGCTCTCACTCATTCTCTGTGTACCATGAATGCCCATCATGCCAAAAATTCAGGCCTCAACAGCAGAGCCCTCACCATCCTGCCCTGGGCGTTCGGCCAATAACAACGCAGAACAGACCTGTGTGCCCACCCACAGCAGTGCACCCTAGCAAATCAGAGAGCTGGCACAGACTCTCGCAGCAGTGTGAAACATCCCGTAAAATCATTCTCAAAGAAATGAGTGTAATGAGCAGTTCTGACCATTGATTATGCATTCATCATCACTTTCTATCACACAACAGGCACTGCTAATAGACCACAGACCAACCATTTAGCCAATGCAGAGAATTCAGCCAACAATCTATTACTCATAAAACAGAGAAACAGTTACCAGCAAGAGAAAAAGAAAGAATGTAGGGCAAAAAAACACAATTAACCAAACACAAAGAACATGCTCATTAATGTTTCCTCATTAAACTGTAACAAAATCTAATGGTATTCATATGCTTCACTTTCAGCTACAGGCTGACATTTACACAGAGAAAGTCAACAGATCAGGGCTCCTGATGTTACACATATACAGCATTGACTAAAGCATCAACATTGTGCCCTTGGCCAAATCAAGTAAAATTCTGTATATGAAAATATATGTTCCTTTTTAGAAATATCCCCAGGAGCTCCTAATGAAGCTATGTGGAATTTTAGAGCAAAAGAAGTCAAGTGAAGGCCCAGATTTTCCAAGTAGCCTGGCAAAAAACCAGGAGCTTGTAAAAATGTAAAATGTACAATATTCTTAATAATCACTCATGTCAACTAAAAGCACAATAATTAATCCAAAAGTTCCATAAACAGTTGGCACTGTTAAAACTGGAGGTTTTAATTCCATATTAATCCATAAACAGACAAAAAACAGGTAACCACCCAGCAATCTTTCTGAACACCTTAGCAACTGCCTACTGTAGCAACACTCTGGTTACTGCCTAGAACATGCTAGCATCATTGTGGTGATTTTTGCATTTACTATTTCTGATTAGTGTAGGTTAGTGTAGTTACTTGTTAAACATTGGTGTCATTTTTCATTGGTATCTGTTCTCTGCATCTCATTATGCCTAACAACACTTCTTACTCATGGTGAAACCATTGCGATGCACAGCCACTCGTGGCTTATTGCTTCATTACCCACAAATCAAATTTGAGTTTCATCATTCTTGGAGGAGCTACAGTTTGTTTTAAAACCCACTGAATATCTAATCAACACCCTGACAGTCTGTAATCTGTTTTCCTCACCTCTCTGGTCTTCTCCATCTCGGTCTGCAGAACCTGCTTGGCCACCTCCAGATCCTGTAGCTTCACCCTCAGCTCCTCGTTCTCCTGCTCCAGACGAGATCTCTTCTTCTCCGCAGCATCAAGCTCATTGTGCACGCGGATGGACACGTCCTTCGCCACCTAAACCCGTAAAAACCAAGGAGGGAAATCAGAGGTATGTTATTAAAAATGGGGGAATAAAGTGATATTACTTTTTTTAAAAGAGCAACCACATGGATTTAAAAATTTGATATGTTGCTGATAAGACATAGCTTTCTGTGGTTTAAGGTGGATTAGTGTTGGCCTAGCTTGTGGACCAGCCATAGTGTTTACGAGCAAACTTAACTGGTGAAGCTGGTAGACCAGCATGCTCTTCCTGGTAAGGCTAGTTGACCAGGTTGGTTAAGGTGTTGATTAAGAAGGTTGGTGGGTACTCCAGCATCCCATGATCCCAAAACAAAAACATATGCTTGGGACCAACCATCTTGATCTTTTAAACCACAACGTTGTGCCTGGTGTTAATGCTGTTTTTAATATAGCTTTTCAGCAGTGCTTGTTTTGAGGTACTAAAAAAAATGTAGTGTAATGCAGTATCCAAAATACTCAAAGTAATAAATCACTATTCCAATTATCCTTTAATATAATGCTTGGAAGGATGACAGCAGCTTTGCCAGTAAGAAAGGGATTAAAAATTACTGGTTCATAAATTTATGAGGTATGTTTTTTTGTAACTTTTAAAGAGGCAATTATCAGTGTTGGGCAAACAAAGCCACAGAGATACACAATCATATATGCATAACCATGTGTACTGGTGTAGCCTGGACCTTTTTAACACCATACCACCATTATTCATCCTTGACAATGTTTGTATGTTTCTTTAGGAGACACAAAAGATGGATGTAGACTGTGTGAGAGGAATACAGAAGAGAGAGCAACAGTCAGTGAAGCGGGTAGATGCGGGAAAACAGTCCCTGTTTGTGAGTTGCGCTATACATGAGAGAGGGTTTTCCTCTCTCACTGAGTCTGAACCAAAGCCAGAGTGCAGCTGGGTATCCACAATGCTTCTCTGTACCAACACCATGCTCTAATTCATATCAGAACCTCCTCTCATTCTTTCCCTTTCTATCCCTCAGGCAGCCTCTCTGTCTTGTTCCATCACTGTTTCCTACCACTCTTCTGTTTGTGAGGAGCTGTAAACATCTCTGTTGTGCTCCAAGGCCTCTGAGTCGATACATTATTCTGTTTGTTGCATCTGTCTGTCTGACTTGTAACTGTGGTAAAATGTAACTTCACCATATATGGTAAAGAATGCAACTGAATTTAAAAAAACTACATAATGTTACATGTTCATTTTATCAGAATGAGCTTTTACATGATTAATTGCTATATTAACATATACCATTTAATTACATATAAGGAAAATTAGTTAAGTCATAGTCAGAGCCATAGTTGAGCTGCTGGGGTTTTTTGTTTACTCAAGCTATGAGCATTTAAAGTGCATGTAAACACTCTTAATTTCTATAAAATACAAAGTTTCCAAAAGGTCATCCTGTAACTGCTAGAAACATTGTTTTTACAGTAAAATTGTAAATGTAACTATGTGTATTTATGTTCAGACAAAAAGGCCAACGTTAATCAATGCCATTGGCTTTTAAACCAAGGGCGAGTGTTTTATGGTAACTGGGCATCTGTACATCATACAAAAGCTTTAATTATTGGCGCACCAAAAGTGTCTTTTGGTCCAAGATCATTTGCATTTCCTCCATCTACCCCCACCCCTTATGAACGCCGCCCACCTGCTTTTGTCTGACAATGTCACAGCCTGTTGTTGCTTTTACATGCAAAAGAACATGGTCACATCTAGATTTAGTGGTAGAGTGGTTAATTTAAGCACTACAGCACCATGTGTTTGCAAGGCTGTATGTATGTGTCTTTAGAGGCGTTACAGTTCTATCCCTGTCTTACCCACCCACTCACCACAGCCTGATGTGGATCCAATTGCCATACTGGCACCACATGACCAAACACTAAAATCAAGTGAGTGTAATTAGCGATTAAAGACTATCTGCATGTGGCCGTGACTGTTTGTCAGCAGTACTTGGTCAAATATGTAAATGGCTCTGTGGAATTTGTTTGTCGTTGGGTATGAGTGTGAGTGAGTCTGTGGGGTGGGGGGGGGATGGGGGGGGGGGCTTTTGGTCTTGCTTTGCAGGTTTGCTCTGCCTCTGCTGGGAAACGGTTTTTAAATGACTTTTCTGAAGATTGTATCTAGTTGCATCTGTAGAAACGCTGCGAAGGCACAATTTCTCTATTAACTCAACTTTACCCTGCCTACAAAAAACAAGCTGCCCTTCAGTTAACCTCCACACACATGCACACAGTTCAAGTCATATGAAGACACTAAAAGGGCAGCAAATACTTTAGTGTTGAAAGAAACCTATTAACACAGTTTTGCTACATCTTTAAACAGCTTGACACTTCAATGCATCTGCCAGTCTACCTTTGCTTCTGCCCATGTCACTAGTGTGTATTTTAAGTACTTACAATTAATGTGAAAATATTATTCATGACAAATAAACTTCCTCAGGATTTAATTGGGTCATGAAATGTGGGCGTTTCGCACCACAATACAACCAGACCTGAATGAGGAATTGCTAAAACAATGCAAACTGTATGACTATGGATTCACATTATATCTGGAAAAATGAAGTCAATGTGGAGTCAAATCAGATTGTTACATTTAACGAATAATCTGGGCTTGAAGTGGGTCTTTGTTCTCATCCATTGCTGACTGTTTGAGTTGACTTTGACATGTGAATGTACCACATGGGTGATTATGCATGTACACTCCTCGCCTGGATAATAATGAAGGGAGAGGGTGAGGAGAGAGTTTCAGAGTCAGTTTTCCTGTATTCCCCAGACCGTTTACACAAAGGAGGAAATGTTCATTAATGTCTTTTTATCTTTTTCTCTCTTCTTATCTCCAGGATGCCGCTGCTAAGCTGATATCTGAACAGGCGAAGGCCAAACTGACCAAACATTTTTCTCCCTCCCTTATCAATATCTGTCATCCTCACTTCCTCTTTATTTACTCACTTCCTGCCCAGAGCACACTTTTGCAACTTAGAAGTTGCTCTAAAAGACTTAACAGAGGTACTAGTTAGATTTCATTCAAGAAGCAATTAAAATACTTGAATTGTTTAAGGAGAAACAGATGTTTCTCTTTAAATTGTTCTCCAAAAATAGTAACAAGTTAGACAATTGTACTGTACGACTCCATACTTAATAATCCATACTGTAAGAGCTATAGAACTGTCATAAAGATCATTGGTCCAAAAAAATATATCGTCTTTGAAAAAATGATGCAAAATGTTTGAGATTGCATTGAAGTATCTGTTATTTGCTCTACATTTAATCTCAAGTTTAAAACACTGTTTAGAACAAACAATATACATCAGTGTTTCCCAGTCCTGGTGCTGGACCCTAACATCACACATTTTAAATTATTTAAAATTAGCTCATTTGTAGAGACTATCACACCATTGGGTGTGCAAGAAAAGTAAAATGTGCAGTGTTGCAGGTACTCCATCACCAGGATTGGGAAACACTGATTCATACCTAGTGATGTTTTTCCTACAGCTTTCTTAATCTCTGTTTCTTTGTTCTTGTTTTGTATGAGCACATGGCTGAGGAACCTCAGATGGCTAACACAGAGAGAAGAATCTTACAGTGCTTCTCCAAATGAAGCCACAGCAGCTGATGAGGCATGGAGCTCTTTTCCATTCTTCCCTTGACAGATCTGGGAGATGTTGCTCTCATTGGTTGAGAAATGAGGCCAGTGCTTCAGAGAGCAGGAAATGGTGCAGAGATCTCACAAACATTCAGATCTTTTATCAGCCCTTTAACCCCCCCACCCCCTCCTGACCGTGACATCATCCACTCCCTCTTGGTCCTTGGAGACTCAAGCAATATGGGAAAAAGGCAAACATGGGAAGCTCTTGCATGAGAGAATGAGTCAAAGAAGGAAAAAAATATTTATCATGCACAGCCTCTTGGTCAGAACATGAGTGACCTCTAAAAGATGTCCATTCATTTGGAAAGTACCAAACAACAAACCATAAGTCATAAGCATGAACATCTAAGCTCGACACTCTTTGAGTGTATGACAAAAATCATGGTTTAGCTAAACATATAAAACATCATAAAGCCAATGCCAGTGACAGATTAACTCAAATCAATATTTCTTGTCTATATTTTTAATTTATTTGGTAATCACAATAAGCTAAATAACATACTTTAAGGGTCTTATTAACCCTTACATGTTATATATATTGGCACTGTGTAGGTGATTAGGCATTCTGCTGTCTATATACTGGCTATTAAAAAACTCATATTGGTCAACCACTAATCCAAACTATACATTTCAGCATGTTACGCAGCCATTTAAAATGTGACTTTGTGTGGTTTGAAGTACTTTAGTACTGATAATATCTGTAACACTAGATCATTTACACATGATACATTGTGTTCTGCTATACTATATTTTACTGTTGACCAGCTGATAAACATGCTAGTTGGACATCTTTGACGATTGTGACACATTTAGCTGTTTTTAGTACTTTACTGAATTGTTTTCTACATATGTTAAACACATGAACACATCCTTGTGAATAGGCACTACATCCGAAAATACATCCGAGTTAACGCTTAGCTTTGCACAATGTTTTGTTGCTATGTTAAGCTAAACGTAAAGAAACAATGTCCTTCCTCCTCAAGGCATAGTGTGCCTGTCACATCAGCAGCAATGGAGTATTTAAACCAGTTGAATGAGGCAGGACTGGGGTAATTTGACCTGGTGGCGCCGGTAGCGTGGGGAGACAATTGACCCAGTGTTAGTAGACTCCTGTTAGCAGTTAAAGAATTCAGTAGAGGCTGAGATGCTTTCTTTCACACACCATCCCCCACCTGCGTTTCGCGCCTTGTTGACTGTCTACAGCCTCTGATCCTCACCAGCTGTGGCCTGACTGGTTAAACGTATGTGACCAACACCGAGTCAGTCGCAGTAGCACGAAGAACATTTGCTTGGGCAGAGGAAAACATTCACTCCCCTCTCCCCCATCTCTTACTGTACACAAATCAGCCTTGTAAGAGAGGAACATAGACTGCAGGCCATTGCCTAAGGGAATGACATCATGGTTATTCCTCTTCTCACTGACAGCCCAGAGAAAAGAAGTATTGTGTCCTCGGCCATGTGAGACAGTTGTTTGCATGTCACCACTCTTAGAGCATGACATGCAGACTGAAGCGTGATCTCCCCAAAACATGCAATTTCCCCTTTTGAGTTTTTAAACACAAATGTGTTTAATTAAAATGTGTTTAAATTTGGCAGGTGGTCTTAAACTGAAAACCAGCCAATGAACAATCAGAATCGCATTTATGCATTTGGCAGATGCCTTCATTCTGAGCGATCTACATGCCTTTCCGGCAATACATTCCCCTGGTAATCAAACTCATGACCTTGGGATTGTTACTTTCACGGTCTAATTTTAAACAAAGAGCAAAAGAGGAACTCTAACTGTTACACAACAAATGTTTGATGGATTTTCCTGGAATGCTATTTTGAAGCGAACATCAGCATGAATTAATGCAACATATACAGTCTTTCACTTTCACTGTCTCTCTCTCACCTTGACGTCCTGCTCCAGTGTGCGGATGAGCTCCCCGTCCACCTGTCCGGTCTGAGCTACGCGGATGCTGCGTCTCTCTGCTTTTTTAAGGCGGTACTGCAGGATTCGACAGTTCTTGTTGGCCTGATCCAGCTGCTGTCTGAGCTCCTGGAGCTGATAAACGTCCTCCTCCATATACATATCCCTCATCTCCAGCATCTCAGAGCGGAGCTCCTCCATTTCATCCTGACACACAAATAATATATCATACATATAACACCTGCAAATGTTAACCCAACATTATTTTAAATTTAATCCTGGCTTAAATTTACTGTTTAGGACCAGGGCTTCATAACTCAGGGTTGAAAGCAGTGCTAACCTTTTTTCAAAACCTTTTTTACCTTATGCTTAACCCAGGGGTGAAAAGCCCCTTAATGGCCAGTATTTCTGGAATATTAATAACATTATCCATATTATATAATAGCACCAATATTCGTTATTATGCTGCATTGTGATTTTGCCTGGGGCCGTTTTCCTTTTTTAGTTCGCATAAAAGAGCGAGATTTTTTATTCCAAATACAGCAAATCTGCAAACCAAATAAACTATTTATACCACATATGGATGAAAATGCATTTTGCTTGAGAAGACTCAGTGATGTGGTGGGCCACGCGTGCTGTCACACATTTCTGGTGAATATAGGTCAACTACTGCAGCGCGCGTCACGTGCTTCGCGAGCAGATAAACAATGGAGTGAAAAGTGGGCGTGGGCTCACCGGACTACTGCAGCATCTGTACCAACAGCTGCATTATTCAAGCACACAAATCACCACGATAAGCGTGCCTGCGTTATATTTAGAGAGGCAAAGATATCAAATTAGTCACGGCCATGTGATGGTTTGTAAAACCAAGATTATAAACAATCAGTGTTCATCCCTCACACGAGTTATTAATGCTAAGAGAAAAAAATACGTCGTCCACTAATAAAAATTAATGCATGAACCGAGTGACCTACCATTTAACGAAGGAATAAAAAAAGAAAGCAAAACAAAACAGTGGCACCTGACATTGTTATTCAAAATAAGCTGCTCGCAACATGACACAATGATGCAGTGATTTTTTACAGTGACACCGCTGACAACAATGTGATGACTATAGTACATGATCTTGTGCACTAAATCTCTTAAAGTTTAAAACTTCAGCAAAAGAGTTAAAGTGTTTTATGTTTAGTTAATAGACATTGCAATATTAGTTATGGTACCTAACTGGGAAACTGCTTGTAATGATTTTACAATAAGACAAAAACAAGTAATAGAGATCTTACCTTTAAATAATCATTCTCCGACCTGAGTTCTTCGATTTCCCTGACTAGTTCCTCATGCACCCCATCCATTAACTCTTCAGTCAGGTCTGAAAACGCCAAGGATGTGCTGGGAGGCATCCTGCTGTCGAACGAGGTGAGGGAGCGCTCGTCGCCAGGAGAGATGCTCCCTTCTCCGGTCTCGATTCCCAACAAGAGCCGGTCCTTTTCTACGCCGATCTTAGCGTGACGACTCTTATCCGATAGTCCATGATCTGTCCCTGCTTTGTCTCCTTCGATCCCGCCACGGCTGCTGGTCTCGGTGTCGCTGCTCAGCGCGTCGGTGGACACTTTATTCTCTTCGGAGGCGCAGTCCGAAAGCTCTGAGCTGCTGTCTGTGGGTGAGAGTTTTCCCGGAGCGCAACCGGAGTCTTTGCTCAAATCATCCGATCCGATACTGGTGTCTGAAACTTTTCTCCGACTGCTTTTATTAGACTTTGCGCTGCTCTTCTGAACACCAGTCACCGTTAGCATGGGTTTGCCGGCCGGTTTACTCTTCTCTGTTTTCGTTTCTTTCCCGGTAACAGGGCTGCGCCTAGACACGCGCCCCCCTAAATAAATAGCTCCCGGTTTAACGCTCAGCGTCGGTGTGCCGATACCTCCACGGATTTTAGTGAAAGACCATCCCGGCACATCTTTTGGTCTTGCAGGAGAAGGTGGTCGGTGTATTTTCCTTTTCTCGTTAACTTGTAACGGTTGCACGGGCGGCTGTTGCTCGGGCGGGTGCGACGATGGAGGTTGCGCTTGTGCACCGGTGCTGCTTTCCATTTTCTGCTTTTGCCTCTTGTCTTTTGGCGAGACAAAATGCGTCGGAGAACCGGTGTCAACCTTTGTCTTGGTCATTCATTCCGTTTACAAGCCACAAATGAATAAGAAATGTATCTCCTCTCTCCAAACAGAAGTTAAGCGGACACCAGAGCCTCAACCTACAATAAAACCATTTAAGGCTGTTGAATCCCAGAGGGAAAATAGAATTGCATGGATTGCGCTGTCTGTACCTTGTTTTCTTTACTACGATCGCAAGGTATTCCAACGTATGCTTCCTCGGTGTTGGACTGCAGCTGCTCTTCTCTCTTTCTCGTCTGCTGAGTGTTGACTGGAGTGTTGGTGGGTTTCTTTCTCTCCGCCCAGATAGCGGCTCGACCGTGACGAATGGATCACTGTAAAACATCGAGCTGTAGAGCACTACTGCCACCAAGACATAGTAGATGTGAATAAACTTCTTAATGGTACATACTTAATTTTTGCGAAAAAAAAGGCTGCTGAAAATCCTTAAGGTAATTATACATGTACATATTTTATTAAATAATCATGGATAATTAATTTGTCAAAGAAATTGTAAAATAAGCTTGCTTTGATTACGAATCTTATAAAGCTAGCCTGGGGAAAACAGACTCTCAGGAAAAATGTAGTGCATAGCAAAAAACAGGTATTTGAAAAGTTCTGTGGTGGGTTTTTGTTGGCATTTTGGGGGGGAAATCAAAGGGCTTTTTTAACCATGGGGGGTCTCTAGCCCCATTGTTAACTACTTAAGCTGACCCTCAAAGACCCCCTAACTTCCCTTTCTAGTCTTATACAACAATAATATATAGCCTGAATTTGTATTGTTGTTTTATCCCTAACACAGTGTGAATGTTTGATGATATTACTTTTTTAAATGTGGAAAGTAGTAAGAATACAGAGTTGGTATGTCCAAACTTTTAACAGTGTGTGTGACTGTTAGTAGTGTTGATTTGTATTGAGAAACCAGCATGCAAAACCACTGCATGTGAAAACAAACATTTATGAAAGACCTTTAACTCAAAACTTACAGAGAATGCACTAGAATTTGACATATTGTGACAACTAGCTTTTGTGTTTTTAAAACGTTTGCAGTGTTGTGTTTGAGAACCGTTTGGCTGTCAGCAGCAGTGGAGTGGGAGGTGGTGATGTGGCAGGAATGTGTGCAGAGGTCACAGTCTCTGTAATTAGTCTTTAATGATTGGTTTATTCACTGGCCAGACTCTTGGCCAAACGGGGGCTCTGCAGGGACCCTTGCACAGGTGCCTTTCTCCTAGCTTCACCGAAGAGTTAATGGGATTACCTATAAGAACACAGTGAGAAAGACAGGACAGATTCTGTAGCCAAAGTGCTATTATTGTACATGTAAAAATCTATCAGAGAGAATTTGACATAAACTTTTAGAGTTAGACTTTAGAGTTTAGAGTTAGATTAATTGAGTTTCACTTAATCTTTTATTGATTGATAAAGATGCATTTAAAGCAACTAAAATTATTTATGTTTATGTGCACAGTCCTTTATTTAGTAGTATATATTAGCATATTTTCATACATATATGATAACTTTATTTATTTATGGGTGTAAAGAGATGTTATACAGTGAAGTCACAAGTCAAAAGCATTTATTTTTGATGGTATTATTTGCTTTTATTTTTTGGCTTCTGTATTGATGTAGTTGTTTCTTTGTTCTTGTACTATTTGCTATAACTGTCTGCTATAAAATGTATTTATGGTACTGAAAAGTCGACTGCATTTATTCTCTAAGAGCAATTATCTGTGAAGTGTTCAAGCGTTTAGGGATTTTGTTACTGTAATGGCTGTCAGCAGTCCTGTCACACTAGACTGAAGCATTTACAACCCACAGGGAGACAGACAATATCCCCACCGCTCCAGGAAATCACATATTCTACTTCATGGTGGGCTTAATCAATGTGATACAGTATTTTAGTCCCTGTCCCATTTACTTGGCCTAAATAACTGTGATAATGATACTAACTGTAGGATTCCCTGGTGTTGCTTTGTCTCTGAGGGGAGAGAAGGAGTGTGTGAAGTCTGGGACCTGTCATCTTCTGGTCTCCAGTGTAATGGCTGTGGTGGCGCCAATTCTGAAAGTAATTTCATATTTCTTTACAGTTCTTGCCTGATGAGAAATACATCTTTTTAGCTATACAGATATACATATTGCAGTTTTATAGTGGCTCTGAGTTTAAAACATTTTTTAGAAATACTAAGATTTTCTCAGACAGTTTTCAAAGTATTCTTTGTCTTTAAACTGAGAATAATCCAATACTGTAAATCAGTAATTGCTGGGTAATGGTGAAACAGAAGTATAGCCCCCATTGCAAAAACGATACATATATTTTTTGAACTTGTAAATAAAGCATAACATTATTTGACTATGCTTTTGAAGCAAATACTATTTTAGTTTTATAATTCAAAATGTCATGTTTAAATCAACATATTGCTGTTTCTTTGTAATTACTTGTGCTCAAATACTGTAAAGTTATATGGAAATCCCTTTGTCCATTTGACAGAATACCAGCAAAAACATGATCATCCAGCACTGCAGGATAGGAAGATGGCAAGGAAAATGGCAACACAGCTGACATGATCATTGTCATTGAGGGAAATGATGTGCTGTAAAAATGTAAGTTTAAAATATAAGTAAAATGTACAAAAGAAGGGTATGTCAAATTTAAAGTACTTGAAATTCCACAAAAAACTTACTTAACTATTTCTAATTAAACCCACTGAAAATTATGCTTAGTCTTTACTTGAAAGCTGGTCAGGTTTAAATTTACTAGCATTTTCTGGTGATAAAATCCTGTGCCACAGAAGCCTGGAATCACAACAGAGGTAAAAGTGATTCTTTAAGAATTTGAGTGTCATCTGCAACAGTTTTTGTTGTTGTAGACATTGAACAAACCGTGTAAACATTCAAAGTGCAGAGAAATGTGTGTATGTCTAGGCTAATGAAATATCCAAACATTCGAACAATGAGATCTTTGTCTGGAAAAATGACAAAATTCAGCACTATTGCTGCTCGACCCAACAGTGGGCCGAGTTCTATTTAATACAAATTTTATTCTATAGTGCTTTTCACAGAGTGTGTTGCAAAGCAGCTTTACTAAAACATTTAAACACTGACAAACAGAAGAAAATGACAGAGAAACATGAAAATGATATAACAATGGAAAACTAACAAACACATGATAAATAACATTGTTGAGCATTGTTGTATCCCTAACCCAACTGTGACCAAAAGCTATAAAGTCCTGTTAGGATAATGGGCTAATAGGCTCAGTTAGGCAGGCAGTTCTCTTCTGTCTAAATATTGTCAGAATCAAAAACAGCTTTATTGCTAAGTGGTTTTGCACACACCAAGAATTGTACAATGGTTTGTACAAATGAATATTGTACCAAAACTGTAAAAATAAATAAAAATTGGATTTTACATCAGTATGATTTAGTCTTTGTTTTGGATACACTAATTAAAGTTAATTAAATCTTATTTATTTTCCTGAAATTTGCAATATTTAAAATGTTATTTTACTTAGTTTACTTTATTATTTCTGTTATAGCGCAGACATTATAACATTAATAATAAATAATAAACCCCTTTCTTTTGTCTTTTCCTGTTTGTAACGTTACACGAAAACATTTTGTTATTTTAACCACTGGTGCCACCTAATGGTTAGATTTAGAAAGCACAGCATGGGTGGTACAAAAAGGTTTTAGCTATTAAAAACCACCCCAGAAGGGTAAAAAAAAACAACAACATTCAAACACGTTGTCCTGTACCATAACGTGTATTACATATTATTGTGCAAAATCTTGTTATTTACTTTTAGGCTTTAGTTATTCTTTTCCACAATACACAAAATCAGTGGAAACCATTCGTCAGTAAAAAGAGCTTTTTTATGCAAGTGGAAAACAAAGGCATGTTGAACAGGGTCAGTGGGTGTAATTGGAGTGTGTAATGCTGCATGAAAGACTCTCTTTTACTGTAGTTGTGTCCTTGTCCCACTCTTTGGTGCTCTGAGCATTATTGGAACAACACTGCTGGAAGAATTAAACACTGATGGTGTCCAAAATGGCAAGAAGTTTTGGATTAAGGGTTTATAATGTGCCTAAAGCAATGCTTTACCATTTGAGATACATGAACACTTAGTAGAATGTATTTTTAATGTTATATTTAAAGTAGTTAGTGGAATGTTTTATAAACATTACAAAAATAAAAGTTGAATAACATTCTTATAACCAATCAATGAAGGTAATACATCATATAAAAAACATTTTGAACATTTCTAGAATTTTCAAAACAACAATGACAGAAACTTGCTTAATGGAACCTAATGGAAACGTTAATGGAACATTCTTTTAACCTAAAATTGTAAGCTGGGACATAGATTTATTTGACTTTAGTTTGTTTTCAATAGACCTGTTACATTATTAGATTAAAAGTAAAGCATGACCTAGCTGAATTATGATTTATTTAATTATCCTTTTCCTTGGGCACCTCACAGATGTAATGGATTTTATACTGTACAAACGGTATATTTTGTCCTCCCACACTAACTCAACCCCTAAAACTAGCCATCACAGAAAACTTTCTGCTCTTTTAGATTTTTAAAATAAATCATCCTGTATGATTTATAAGCTTGTTTCCTCATAAGGACCAAAAATGTCCACACAATATACTTGTGGGGACATTTGGTCCTCCTAACCGTGTGAATACCAGGACACACACACACACACACACACACACACACACACACACACACACACACACACACACACACAATAACTACAATTAAGCAGTGAGGCCAATTCAGGTCAGTTATTCTTCTGTGAGAACAGTGTGTTATATCAGTGGCTGCTGCCTCCATTATTAATGAAAGAAATTAAGCAAGCAGACGAAATTACATTAATAATGCACAGCTTTTAATTACACTCAATCATTTCCATGCATTCACATTTCATAAATTTTTCGAACCTATCATTTAAATGCTTTTGTGTAAAACGCTTGAGAATACCAAAACAAAGTTTCTTTCATCTTCCAAAATACCGTAGTTACTACATTTGAATAAATAAATAGATATCCTATTATGCAAAGTATATGCTTTAATTGTTACACATGTTATGGGAAAAATTTAAAACGCACAAACATATATAACAATTTTATTCACTGAGTCGCATTTTTGGGCAGTGGGCAGCGTATCACGACTACATTGACGTAACCCGTCAGGCGACGAAACTTCCTGAATATAATTGGCTAAGAAACACGTCAATCAAATCTCCCTTCTCGGTCTCTTCCGGCTGTGTGTCAGCTCTTCAGCTGCAGCAACAGCGGTGACAACCAGCAGCATCCCTCCTTGACAGAAGCCAATTGCAGATATTATCGCAGGTAGTATGCTATCTTCTTTAAATGTAACATTTCGGACTGATACACACCAATAATGTCAGCTATTCGTGTAATTGCCATTAATAAAGCCGACTTAAAGGTCTTAAGTTCAATCTTTGCTTAAGAAGTTTGGCAGTTAGCTTCTGAAGCTTTAGCCGGTTAGCATCTGTTTACAGGTTCTGGTTGTGTCACGAGCCAGTGAGTTACCTACCTAGACAATATTTCGGACATAACGTCTACTAGCAAAACAGACTATTTGGCGATTTCGATTCCTAAAGATTCCTGTAGTCTAGGTAGGCAGCTCGCTATCTTTTGCCCAATAGTGACAGATTTGTTTTTAATTCGCAACATTAACTAGATGCTTAGTTGTTTAATTAATTGCCTTTGTTCGATTTTAATTTTTTTTTCATTATTTTTAACTTCCTATATTCTCAATATAGTAAATAGGCTGTGCACTGTTGTGTTGAATCCAGTGGTTCGTTTGAGGGCTGTTCAGCTGTCATTTTTTTAGACGTCCTGTTTTCTTATTAAAAGCAACCGGTGACGTTTTATGCTTTAAAAGCACTTTCTAGCTATTTTCAACTGTTTAAGTCTGCTAGCATATCATGCACTAATAAGAGCAGGTTGTAGTTCCCTTGGGTTTCGATCCTAAATACGTAACAAATATGAAAGAACGTGCTTATGTTATAAACGACAGATATTGAGTGGTGTTGTAGTTAACAAAGCATCAAGAACTCAGCTTCATAGTTTGGCAAAGCTGTAAGAATTCCAGGCTTTGTCTAGGGTTATTTTTAAATGGGGTGTGTGTTCTTGTTTAACTTATTTGCGTTTTATCTCGTTGACTCATGTCGGTTTCATGGCTTTAAATTGCACCAACGTCTGATGTGTTCGTACCAGTAGTATTAATTGCATAATAAGGACGTATTTTATATTGTAATGTGTCAGGTGTTGTGTGTTAAGCCTGTATATTCATTGGCGTTGTTAAAGCAGGAAAAGGGATTCAGTAATGTAGGGTGAGTTTGCCGTGTGGACTGTTGATCAGTTATTGGGTAATTTCCTGCAGTGTTATGTGTAGCTTGGGGCATGTCTGTAAAAAGTTGTAGATCGGTATCAGGGCACATTCCATTGAGGTGTCACTGATATGTGCATGTGTGCAGGTGTGATGATCTTTGTGGGGCTCAAAAACAGCTGTGATTGGTAATAGTAGCTAACAGTGTCAGCTACTAAGGTTTGGGTTAGGGTGTAAGGTAGAATAAACATCATTGTCTTGTTGGTGTCCATTGCATATATGAGTGGTCCTCCCTAATATAGCAAATATAGCTTTACAGAGTATATGTGGAGGTTCCCAACACCTTGGTTTGCTGATTCATGCAACTAATTGCATATCGCACCTCTCCCGAACAGACAGCATTCCGAAGTTGTGTGACCAAAACAGCAAGTTTGTAATGCTGGAGTGTGTGTTTTACTCCTGCTTTGGAATCTTGCCCTTTCAGGAATCGCAACTGAGCTTTTCAAAAAGCATCTGTTCAGTGAATAGATGTTCGAATTGTTTGATTAGACTGCTGTCATCTGACTGAGCAAGTTTGGCAACCTTGCCTCTCAAGGGTGGTTAATGGGCTGATCCACACAAAATCTACACTTTGCTCACTTATGGGAAAACAGATCAGTGATCAATACAGGAGGATGGAAACGTTTCTGCTGTTTTAACATTTTAGCTGGCTGCAGACATGTTTTTTCCCCAGTAGGTGAAAGTGCACTAGAGATAATGTATCGGATTCAGTCAATCTGACAAACATGAGCAACTCTCTGTCTCTGCCTGTCTCTTTCTCTATGATTTCATGGGGCCTGTGGTTACTTTTGCTTATTTAAGAGGGATTCCACATGGTAACATCAACTTCCTGCTTTGAAACCCCACTACCTGTATGTTTTCTAAAACGCTTAACATTAAGAGTTGGTATAATCATGACAGAGACAGCTGAAAGTTGTCCTTCATGGTGCAGTTAGAGGCATTCTTTGCTTTGATTTACTCCTGAGTCATCTGTGTGGCTTGACCCCTGACTTTTGCCCTGTAAAATCATAAATAACCTTGACCAACTGTGATGTAAACAATCTTTCCAGAAACTTAGTGTCACATGGTTTTGGGTCATAAGAAACCAATTAGCCCTTCCAGAATGGTTGAGATGGTTTTAAATAGCTAATAATTTTTTTCCTGATGAACATACAATGAGTTGATTCATTCAGACCAGTGTGTTATTAAAGAACAGCTGGATTTTTTTTGTTTGCCCATGCAAAGCTTGCTACTAGGAAGATGAATGTATTTTGATTGCCAGGGCATTGCTATGTGGTTGTTGGGGTGTTGCTAGGTGGTTGCTTATGGTCAAAAAAATCTCTATTTTTGTCCCTAGATATGGCTTAGTCCTTTTTTTTAGGTCTCACTTAAATTGAGATTTTTTTTAATTTGTTATTTTTATATTTTGTAATTGCAAATGCAGATTAGTTTGTTGCATTGTCTAGAGAAAATGTTCGATAAGGTTTATCATTAAACAGCAATATGAAGTTACGCAACACCCGCAAGTTGGGACCTTGCTTTGCATAACTGCTTTATTTACTGTTCTCTGACCTAATAGTGTGTCGCCTCATTGACTTTTGAGTCTCCTTTTGAATTTCTTTGGATGGTAAGTTGTGTTTGTATGGCTCAAATCTTTCTTGAAAGTTTACTGTGATGACATTGTTCTCTGCTGAATTAGAAATCTGAAGTATTTGAAGACTTGATTCGTCTTTGCTGATTGGTAAATAAAGCTGCTTTTATTACTGGAGCCGATTCTTCAGTCTGACCAACATTTTAGAAATTCTGTGCTCTCTACATAAAGTTGTACAGCTAGCTGTAAGACTTTATTTGTGCTGAAAGTGTTCCCTCAGGTCTAGAATCAAACAAGTCCGTTCTGTGAGCCATGTGCGTCACGGTCCGTCAGTCTGTCTGTCAGCTGTAGGTTACGCTCTTTGGAAGCAGACAGAGTCCAAAGTTCATACCTGTATCAGATATGTTCCTGTACACCAACCCATGGGTGGAGAGCCAGAGTGGCTCCACCTCTTGTTTTAAGATCAGCCGGCTAGTTTCAGTGAAACATGACGCATGAATGAGTGTATGAATAACCTTAGACACTAAGATTATAAGGAGAAACTATATAATTTCCTTGTAATGATATTTACTGATGTAGTTTTTTATCTCCACAGGTGTGCTTGTCTTATAGGGGCCGCTAGCATTACTGATAATCTAAGTCAAAGGAAAGTGAGGAAGACCATGTTCTAGAGACCCCGCGCTGGAAGCCCTTTCTCTACAATGAACAATGAGGACGAGTTCTATGATGCCGTCACAGGTGAGGCTGCAAAGACTCTTTAAATGCTGCATGATGGTCATTGAGGCTCATTCTGTGATATTTACTGTGATTTTGATCTTTGGGCTGCATGTGATGTCAGATTTGATGTGCTGTTGGCTGGCCATCAACTTAGATGGATGGAAACAAAAACGTTACTTTTAAATTTTAGCATGACAAGAGTATAGATACCTTTCTTAATGTGTATGTCTACTGTAGCTAACATGGTAATTAAAGCTTTGTTTGTTTACTAATGAGAAGTGTCTGAACAATTGTACTTGAAAAGTTCACAGTCTGAGAGAGATCCAGAGATCTTGCCTGTCAAGAAAACATTTACATTCACTCAGTGGTAGCTCAGAATTCAGGCAGCATTACACAGCTGTGTTTTATAAACAATTTAATTTGTCCCCCATTGTGAGTGTTTTGAACGCTGTTGACTTTGGCCCTCGACTGTGTGTTTGTTATAGCAGAGTGGCCGTGACATGGAAAGCTGATCTGGTGTTAGTTTACCTCTGGTGATGGCTTCAATTATGTAGAGATCAGGCTGTCTGATGGCTCCTGTCATTGCTGAGATGAAATGAGATTAAAAAAGCAATAAATAATAAATAAAGAAGGAGAAGGACTTTGGCAGGTCATTGGATGATCGGCTACCCGAAGCTTTGAGGTGGTACAAAATGAAGATAGGAAGTTCTGCCTCTTTCTCGCTGTGTTAGTATGGCATAGGGTCTAAGACTTCAGGGCTGATAGCCAGAGGGTTGCGGTTTGAATCATGCTTTTTACAAGTGGTCCCTTCTTGGATTTCATAAAATCCAACATCCAATGTCCTTAAACCTCTGATTTCATCATTTTTAAATTTGACACTTTTGGCAGCAACTTATGCAGAACACAAGCAGTACATTTAAACAATCCATGATCAAATTTAAATGCATGTTTTTGTTGCTGGCACCATGCTCTACCAATTGAGCTACAGGAACATGCATTGCATGTTATGCCAGAGGGCCAGTTTATGTTGTTAAAGGCTTCCCAATGAACATGTATCCTCAAAAGTTCTACAGATCTTTCTCTAAGCGATTTATTGTGTGCATCAGGCTTGGATTCAGATGAGTCTTGTGAGGGTACATCAGAAGGCAGTTTTAAAGATGCTGTAGTGTTTGATGGAGCTCAGAAGAACAATGGTGTGGTTCCTCAAGAAAATGGAATCAAGAAACGCAGGTATGGCCAGATTCCACAATTGACACCCATAACCTCCGTTTTTTTTCTTTTCTTTCTCCTCCTTTAATCTGTCTCTCTCTCTCTCTTAATCTTTGTCTTACTAGTGCTAGATTCTTCTAATTCTTGTTTACCACTGGTTTGTGTTTAATGTGCACATCTACAGTATACATGAAATTTTAAACTACTGTACACGTAAAAGGGATTACATTTGTGTATATGATAAAATATATTGTTCCTCTGTCCGTTAGGTCATCGCTGCCTGCCCCCATGTTCTCCAGAAATGATTTTAGCATATGGAGCATTCTCAAGAAATGTATTGGACTGGTAAGGATGTAAAATTAATGAATACTGTATCAATAACAGAAAAGGTTTTCTGTGGGTGCTAGGAAGTGATTATAATAAACAAGACAAATGTATTGTTACCATAAAGTAATCTTTGGCACAGCTTAACCAGTCAGCATCTAGGACTGAAACTTTCCATTTTATAATGTATTTTATTGCTTAATCAATGCTGAATTTGTTTGGTCCTGGTTTGATGTTTTTCTGGTGCTGTGCTTTAGGAACTGTCCAAGATCACCATGCCCATCGTGTTCAACGAACCCCTGAGTTTTCTCCAGAGAATCTCTGAGTATATGGAGCACACATACCTCATCCAGAAAGCCTGCGCACAGTCCGACTCTATAGAGAGGATGCAGGTAACACCATATACAAGCACCTAACCTGACTAAATGTCAAAAATGAAGCAAACCTTGTGAGATGCATTAACACTGATACTGCATATAAACTTATTCACTGATGTGAAAGTTTACAACCGTTTTATCATGATATCGGTATGCATCGCAGTGTACTGAATCATGATGTGTATTGCTCTGTTTATTGTGAGATATTCAGTATGCTAATATTAGAATTAAAGCCCAACTGTTCTTTCTCTTAATTGAACATCTTTCTCTGTATTTCTCCTAAGGCTGTAGCTGCCTTTGCTGTGTCTGCAGTCGCCTCTCAGTGGGACAGAACTGGAAAACCTTTTAACCCTCTTTTAGGAGAGACCTATGAACTCACACGGTAAAACAGTAGCACAGTGTTTAATAATAAAACACCCAGATAAGATTTGAGGATGTTAAACATGGCTTGGATCACGATTGCTGGTTCTCTATCATTTACTCTAACTTCACTTCTTCTTCCTCATAATGTTTCCTTCCTGTGTATTTGGTGTCTCTCTTTTATATAGAGAGGATCAGGGTTTCAGACTGATCTCAGAACAGGTGAGTCACCACCCGCCCATCAGCGCATTCCACACAGAGAGTCTGACGGGTGACTTCGTGTTCCATGGTTCCATCTACCCTAAACTCAAGTTCTGGGGCAAGAGTGTGGAGGCAGAACCTAAAGGAACCATCACGCTAGAGCTTCTCAAGTGAGTCTTACAACATGTGTGGTTCTGATTATGTACACACACACATTTTTAGGTATGTGAATTTCTTTAAAGAGGAGAGGAAATTAAATAAGCCTTCACTCTGTACAGAGAGTTGTCTGTCGTTTTTAATTGTGCAGGCCCTTTAAATTTTAATGTATTTTGATTGGCTATCAATGTTTTATTGTTCCTTGGATGGAAAAACAAATAGGTTCCAACATAAAAGTTCCCCTGTGTCATTATAGTTGTGGTGTGATCGCTATTGATGTGAATGGACCTTAGAAAAATAAACAGACTCTTAAAAGGCTGGAGAAAATGTCTCGTGTATGACATTACATGAGACACATTTGTTGTTGACATTAAAGCTAGTGCATCCAGTCAAACTAAGCTATTGTGACGCAAATTCACTCGTCTTTCAGTAATGTGGCTAATGCAATATTTAGTCCAGTTTTGTTTCCTGTGCAGGCTGATAAATTACACTTCTGCTGTTGTTTATGCACTTTAAATGTCAGTCTATTTTGCCTGTGTCATCTAATTAATGTTGTATAATGTTAGGGTTTTGCTGTTCATTATTTATGTCAATCAGTTTACGTGTTTGATTTGAAGGATTTTTGGGAAGGTTTTAAGGTTACGTCTGTATGATAACAATTTTGGGACTGTTCAGTCACCATTTGATGTAAAAATCAAGGCCCAGGTTTGTTGTCACTGTTCAGTCTAGAACAACCAGTTCTCCTGATGTTCCTAAAAAGGTTTATTGATTGTGTGAGTAAGATCTTCCTGGAATGAGTCAGTGGTGTTTGAGTTTGATTTCAGAGCGACGGTTCTAGGGTTGCCAGGTAACAACCTCATGTGGGCATGTGTCTTTGCAGGCATGAAGAAGCATATACATGGACCAACCCTTTCTGCTGTGTACACAATGTCATTCTGGGTAAACTGTGGATTGAGCAGTACGGCACTGTAGAGATTGTCAATCACAGGTACTGCCAAACTCAGATCAGCCAAACCTACATTATCCTACGTGTAAATCTAATGCTTTGCATTGACTAATTGTTCTGTTTCCTGCCGTGTGATTGGTCAGTACTGGAGAAAAGTGTGTCCTGAACTTTAAACCCTGTGGGATGTTTGGAAAAGAGCTTCACAGAGTTGAAGGCTACATCCAGGACAAGAGGTGAGATCAGCAACTCTTAACCTCTTTAACCAAGGTTAAGACTTGCTGAACTGTTTGTGGTGTTGACTCAGGCATAACCCTGTGTCTATATAAATCTACAATATAATTCAGATTCTCACCTAGTATTGGAGCTGATAATTAGAGCAGTTGCACACATTCATCATAATTTTGAAAATAAACATTATTTCTATATATGTAAGGAAATCCTTATTATGAGCCTGTTACTGTGATTATGCTTTTCAAAGGGTTATTAGTGGGACATCCAGTAATGCTAAATGCCCCCAATGTAGCCGTCGCCTCTTTTCACTGCTTTTGTTGTATTAGGTGGCTTCTGATAAATGGCTTACACGCATGCTGTTTGTTTCTGTACATTGTTACAGTAAAAAGAAGCGCTGTGTGATCTATGGGAAGTGGACGGAGTGTATGTGGAGTGTTGACCCACAGGTGTATGAGACCCATCGGAAGCTTGAGAAAAAAGGAACAGACACTAAAAAACAGAAACCGGTAAGAAGGAAATGAATATGTTAAAGTTTAGGTTTAGGCAGTTAACAAGTTCTATGACTTTACCATTTGACTGTCAACGCTTAGATTAATTGATTCTTTTTTTATTTCAAAGTTTCAAATGTTGAGCCCTCTGAATTCACAGAAAGGTAACAAAGAAAGAGATGTAGAGTAGTTACAGTAGGAGGTAGATATAAGGTAGTCAGCATCTTATGACTGTAAAGGGGGTTGTATACACTACGTGACCAACAGAATATGAACAACAACTTTTAATGAATGAGATTGGCTATTCCAGTAATTTCTGTGAGACGATTTTCACTCGCTTTGTGCACTGGAATGTTGTCATTTTGGAAAAGACAAAGATGTCCCCAGATTGTTGCAATAATGAAGCACAAAATTACATCATTGTATGATGTAGCAAGTTTGGTTTTTGCTGCAGTAGCCAAAGCCAATAATTACACAGGTGTTCACATATTTGGTGATACAGTGTAGTACACCTATATAGTGTACATCTTTATTCTTCTAGAGAATAAAGGAGTGTTGTTTAGGTGTTTCTGTACACTTTGCTTTGGTGTAAGTAGCTTAGATATGTGCTAATGTATGTACAGAACAGTCATGTGTAGGTGTCTCTACACAGGACCAGAGGAGCACGTGGGTGTGTCACAATTGTCATACTTCAGACCTTTGTTTTTTTTCTATAAATGTGAAAGACTGACTTATTCAGTTTATTTCTTTATTTAGCTGTCTTCACTCTCTATATGAGTGAATGTGAGAGGCTTGTTCTGTCTGCAGATAATATGAATAACAGTGAATATTGTGTGCACAAGGTTATTGCACAGCTCTTTGGATTCTGAGATGCTTTATTCTGATTGGTCAGTTTTAGAATTCTGTGGTCAGATAATTTGTATACTGCTAAACTGCGTAATTGGCTTATCCCAGACAGCTGATAACTTTTACATTTTTTATTTTTAAATATTAAATAAATATTTTACCACTATTTTATTATATTTCACTATATAATTCTCTGTATATTATAGGACTATATATTGTTCTGATTGTTTTGCATTGTGTTGAAAATGTATACGTATAGGAGGAGACAGAAGGATCTGTCAATGAGGACGCTGATGAAATGCCTGATGTTCAGGAGACTGTGGCTGTGATTCCAGGTAGCACATTACTGTGGAGAATATCATCCAGACCACCTCATTCAGCAGAGGTACAGACACACACACAATGTTCTGTTGATGTATGTTTACTAAAGACTCGCATATCAGCTATTGGCATAATATGATCATTCAATTCAGAATGCCAAACTTAGAATACTCTAATTTCTTTGGAGTTGGATTGGAGTAGTCTAACTAATGGTGTATTTCAATATGGAGGCTATTTAACTTCTGCATTCCCTCTGTGCAATTCTAGATGTATAACTTCACTAATTTTGCAATGACACTGAACGAGTTGGAGCCTGGCATGGAGGGAGTTCTGGCACCAACAGACTGCCGCCTACGGCCTGACATCAGAGCTATGGAGAATGGCATCATGGGTAATGAAGTCTTATTTACTTTATTACTAAAACAGACGTAAAGCACCCCTGCTATGCAAACAACAACAATTCAACCAAATGTCATGCATCCAGGGCAGTAGGTGTCAGTATACAGCCCAAACCTACTGGCACTATCAGCAATATCATACAGAGTGCACCCTTAACTAACAGATGAACTCATAAAAACTCATTTCTGTATGTGTTTGTAGACGAGGCCAGCAGAGAAAAGGAGAGACTGGAGGAGAAACAGAGAGAAGCTCGTAAAGAACGGGCCAAAGATGGCGAGGAGTGGAACACAAGGTAAATATTCCAGTAATCTAGCGCATCTTTACTGCATAAAATGTGTATTTGTTTATATGTTGTAACCACTGGCTATTTCTCTGATTGTCTTAAGATGGTTTCAGTTAGGCACAAACCCACATTCAGCAGCACAGGACTGGCTTTATAACGGGCGTTACTTTGATAGGAAATACGAAGACTGCCCTGATATCTACTGATGAGAAGGTGCAATTTTAAAGGGCCCCCCACCTACAGCATATCATATCCAACTGAAAGCGATACTGTAGCACTTATCTCCTCTTGCTGTCAGCATCTGGTCGCCCAAATTCACATTGTTCTCCTGTATTCTTCCATTGCACCAGAGGATTATGGGAATTTAAAATGCCACAACCAGCAAATGTGTTTATTTGTTTAATTCTTTAGGTTTTTGGTTTCATTGGTCATTTGTTTGGTTACATGCACTTTTCTTTTGATGTTGTTTCTTAAATGATTGTTTTTTGAAATCTTCATTTACATTCCACCAACCCTGTATGTTTATCATCGGAGGAAAGTCACTTAAGAGGATAAGAGTTGCTAGTTTGCCTTTTTCTGAATGTAAATTCACCTCACCAGTAGTACCAGTGAGTGAACTACAGGTGACTGTACCGTGCTTTACCATGTGTTTAACAAAAAAAACTCATTCCAGATCTTTTGAGCTTTGCTAGCACTGAGCCACAAAAGACCTCTGGTCCAGCTGTATGTAAAGAGCTAGAGAGGAGATTGAGCATTATTAAAATAACAGTAATAATAACATTGATAATGACCTCTGTGTATGCGTGTAACGTTGCAAATATTATTAAAATGTGTTTTAATTGGTAATTTAATTGTTTTGCCTTTTGGATTTATTTCCAATTTAAATTTCAAACCGCAAAATTAAATAGAAAATAGCTTCATCATCTGTAAATTATGACACATCAAGCTCTCTTTAGTTTCCTTCCACTACCTGTTCACACGCGCAACAGAGACTCATGTTAAACTTGTGGGTGATTGTATAGTCAGCCTTAGCAAATAATGACAAAACATGCTCTATTGACACTGTAAATGCACATTTTCATATTTCACAGTCTCAATAATGTATGTGTCACTGTTGTTCCTTAAGCACTATCAAGTGAATAGTTGTTTTAAGAAAAGTAGGTTCTGTCAGTCAGTATTTGCGTCAGTAATCACGTTCCCAAAAATACTGTCTACAAAGGTTTGAAAACAAAATCTATGCAACCCAACTGATAAAATCCCTTATAGTTCAGGCTTAATAAACAAGAAATGTACAGAATGGCAGCTGTAAATACAGTAACTGTAAAGTAGAAAATAGCATTCAAATGAGAATATTTCCTGCCCATACACTGCTCCAGATCCACTTTTTTTGTTTGTTTTTGCATGAATGCGTCTTTACAATCTCATCACATTTGGTTTTTACAGAACACACAGTTTGTTTGTCTTTTATTTAGAGGCGGTTTTGATGCACAATGATGCCACAATAGTGGCTCATCTTCACAAACATGTTTTTTTCCCCACAGTGCCTGACTTTAAAAACTTGTGTCACTAATTTGCTGAACTGTTGTTTTGTTTTGTGTTTTGTCTCAGTGTTGGGGGTATTTTTAAGCTTTAGGTATGTTAGACTTTTTATTAATTTTTTTTCTAACCATGTTTCCCTTGTCTAAGCAATTATGTAAACGGGAATGTAGTCACCATTTGTTAGATATACACAAGAAATTTACACTACTTGGTTTGTCATTGTATTGTATCTGGTCTTTCATTAAATGTATATTTAATTATTTGAAAACTAGTGTTATAAAACTAATATTTAACAATTAAAATATAGATTTTATTTTTATGCAGCTTTGTGTCAGTCATTCCACTTGCACAATGACCTGAGCATTTCACTTCACTGTTGTTTTCAAATGTCTGTTTTTGTCTCTAAATGTTGCAAATGCACATAGATTACTAGCAATCATAAACATACAGCTCTTTATTTTGTGCAATGAGTTAGTATTTCTTTTCTTTTTTGGAACCGTGTCAAATGGTATTTTTATTGTGAAATGCATTATCTTTGAACAGAATCTGCATTATAATTGAGGGGGTGACATTTGGTGAGGAATTCTACTAATTTAAAATTTTAGTCTGATCATGTGAAAGGTTTTTGGAATAAAGAATGTACATTTATAAAAACAATTCTGTTTCATTTTTTGAAAGTAGTACATCTATACAAGCAAGCTAAAGTATAATAGTATATTTAATGTATATTGAAAAGTAAAAAGTATATGTGCTGTCTCAAATACTTATGCCATTACTGTCATGCCAAAATTATTAGTCAACAATGGAGTTTTTACTGGGCTGGAAAATAGAGCAAATCTTTGGCCAGAGTGGAAGAGTGAAAATTTAAAGAATTGATTTATTTTAAATTATTATTGTTATCAATTAACTTTATTAGGTTTATTATTATTATTCGGGATTTTTAAGACAAAAATCTATATTTTTGAACGGGGAAGGGAATGACACAGCAGTTGCTGTAAGCCAAGAACGACCTATCATTCAACCAATGAAATTATGTGTAAAGTCTGAAAGTGACCAATAGAAACACGCGGTGAGGCGGATACAGGAAGTTTGCCACTTGTCTTTTTGTGACTGTCCTGCTAACCTCCATCAAGACAGTATTTACTCCACGAATCTGCGAAAGACTAAACCTTAATCGCCGGTATGATTCACGTTTATAACAATATCTTATTCTTTGATATATAGCAGCACGTTTAGTTCAAATAGACACCTAAAAATAAAATGCATAGTCATCGCTGAGCTGGAGTTGTTTAAATATCAGCTAATGCTAATAGGTTGCCGTGTTTTAAAAACTAAGCAATGTATATATGATCAAATTATCAACACGATGGCGACAGAATAACATTTTTTATGTGATAAACTATCCTATATACTATAGGATGCGTTAGTTTAAGTGCTGAGGTGTAGACAAACTGATGGCTTTTTAAGCTTGTTGTATCGCTAACAAATCTTGCTGTGTAACTGCTGCTCTTACGTCTCATAACCATGTTGTTTATTGTGATGCAAAACAGCTTTATGAACACCTGTTTTATAAGCATTCAAGGAAAGGTTAAAAGCAAACGTTAATTTGTTTCTTTCTATAATGTAATGTTTGAAATGTTGTCTCCAGCAGTAAAGATGTCGTCTGGAGCTCTGTTTCCCAGTCTAGTCTCTGGCTCCCGCAGCTCGTCCAGCAAATATCTGGTTGAGTTTCGGGCCGGTAAAATGACTCTGAAGGGTAGCACTGTGACCCCAGACAAACGCAAGGGAAGCGTCTACATTCAACAGACAGATGACTCGCTCATCCACTTCTGCTGGAAAGACAGAACCAGCGGAAACGTGGAGGATGTGAGTGGCATAAACTCGAATCGGTTTTGTCTTACGGTGTGAACGCACATTTGTGTTGAAATTATTTACATCTATTTCAAAATCTTGATGTGCTTTTTAGGATCTGATTATATTCCCTGATGACTGTGAGTTCAAGCGAGTGAACCAGTGCACCACAGGACGCGTTTATGTGCTTAAGTTCAAGGCTGGATCCAAAAGGCTGTTCTTTTGGATGCAGGTGAGTAAAGGATGATAGAGTAAAATATTCCATAGAGCTTTTTAACAGTATATAAGAGATGCATTATTTTAATACAGCCTTGCTGTCCTGTTAATCTTGTTTAAAGGAGCCAAAAACAGACAAAGATGAGGAATATTGTCGCAAAGTGAATGAGTACCTGAATAATCCGCCCATGCCGGGGGCACTGGGTAGTGGAGGAGGCGGCAGCCACGAGCTGTCTGCCCTTGGAGGTGAGTTATTGAAAATGGAGATAAAAGCATAGCATAGGAAAATTAGCCAGTACTCATCTCATTTTGTTTTCATTAAGGAGAAGGTGGTCTGCAAAGCCTCTTGGGTAATATGAGCCACAATCAACTCATGCAACTGATTGGACCAACAGGACTGGGTGGGCTTGGTGAGTAAGATCAAATCAGCCCTCTGTTTACATTTAATATATCTTAAAATGATGTAGGATTTTTTTTAACACCAAACATTTTTTAACTCTAATGATTGGATCACTGTTTGAACCAGTTATTTGTTACAAATTATTTTGTGGAAATCAATCGCATTTATTAAATCTGTCAGCATTTTTGCTAACTTTCAACATAATCACAAAAGTGCATATTTAAAGCTGTGCATGTCTGTGTTAACGTGTGTTTAAGGAGGGCTTGGTGCTCTAGCTGGTCCAGGTCTGGCTAGTCTGTTAGGCAGTGGAGGCCCTGCTACCAGCAGCTCAACCTCTAGGTATGTTTTGTCTATTGTTTATTAACCATACAATACCATTATAATGATATACTGCTGTGTGTAATTCTAAAACTTTAGATCAGCCCAGTTTCATTGCCCTTTACAGCTCTCGTAGCCAATCAGCTGCTGCCACTCCCTCATCTGGATCTGCTGCTCGGCTTAGCTCCACTCAGGCACCCACCACACCGGTAACCCCTGCTGCTACCACCACTGGCTCTCCCACGGTGACCCCCACCACCCCTGCAGGCCAGACTCCCTCCATGCCTGCAGCCCCCCCCTCCAGCACACAGCCCATTCAGCTGAGTGACCTTCAGAGCATCCTGGCCACCATGAATGTGCCTACCACGGCTGCAGAGGGTCAGGGAGGTAAGAGAGAGAAATTGCATCTTTATTTGTAGACTGTGAAGTGTTGAGACCCTGTACACAATTTTTTGGTGTTTCCAAGTAAAAGCAGTTTAGTTTTTATAGTCTAAAATCCAGAGTAACATAAAAATTGTTTGAAATCTGATTTGGAAATCTGTTTCAATCAGATCAGATTAGAATTTTCACAATGGCACATTGTTGCAGCTGTACAAATGAATTCAGGAAGTTTTTTTCTCCATTGTTTTATTTTGGTATTCAAAATGTTGACATCACGCAAAATGAGAATTATTTAACATTTATTATACCCTGAATGGTGAATAAGTGTAAAAAGTAATTGTGTAAAAGGCAGTAATTCCTTACAGCCTTGTGTGCACCTTGTTTCAACTTCCAGCAAAGTTTGATCATCACTCTTTAAATCATGTTGAAGTCTGTCACTATTGTAGCTGATTTAGTTTTACTGGATGCTTCATCACTTAAAACAAGTCATTTGTAAAGAATGCGTTTAATTAAATTGTGTGCAGTGAAACAAACCCTCAGATGTACGAGTCTCATTTTGAAACACTGAATGTTTTAGTAATAGTTTAATCGAAACTCTTCTGATGTTCTTCTGCTGTTTTCATGTTTAAGTATCTTGATTCTCTGTCTGTCCTTTTGTAGTGGATCTGGCAAGTGTGTTGACCCCTGATGTCATGGCTCCTATTCTGGCCAACCCTGAAGTACAGCAGAGACTGTTGCCTTATCTGCCCTCAGGAGAATCACTACCACAGAGTGCCGAAGAGATCCAGACAACACTGACCTCCCCACAGTTCCAACAGGTGAGACACACTTGCATTTAAATCAACCTGATGTAAATACTCAGCAGCTTTAACATGTATGTCTTTGTGTTATGCTGTCTTATAAACATGCTGTTTGTGTATGTGTGCAGGCAATGAGTATGTTCAGCAGTGCTCTGGCCTCTGGTCAGCTCGGCCCTCTGATGAATCAGTTTGGTCTGCCGTCTGAAGCAGTGGATGCTGCTAATAAAGGAGGTAAACTGTATATTGGATAGGTGACACAATGACCCTCAGAAGCTGTTAGGTTTAAAGGTTGATTAGTACATAAGGGAAAGTGTATACTTTACTCCTTCGATTCATCATTTATTGTTTTTTAATTGGTCCAAATGCATTTTTAACTGTACAATAATCTATATAGTCTTTCAGTTACTGTGGTCAAAAAACTGGCCACATAATTATAAAAGAATGAGTTTAAACTGGTTTCAAATATCATGTCACAACAGCACACTGCGTTTGTTTTTAGTCTCGTCTTAACCATCTCAGATGTTTACTATGTCCCTTCATTATATTTAGATGTGGAGGCTTTCGCTAAAGCTATGGAGGGCAGTGATGCAAAGACAGATGACGGGGATTCTAAAGACAAGAAAGATGACGATGAGGACATGAGCTTGGATTAGAATCACCTTTCAGAAAAGCAGAAGGTTCCTCTTGCTGTGATGTTAGTAACTTCTAGTCTGAGATGTATGCCTGTAATCACTGACTCAAAACAATGTTTTGTATGTTCCAAGTCAAGCTATTAAAGTCAAGCCATTACTGTCTTTGAAACTGATCAAATTAAAATCAAGCAACATCATGTAAATGTATCAAGACTTGTTTATTGCCAATACAAATAGCTATAGTTCAAGGGAATCGGACAAAAAAGAAGTGACAAAAAAAACAATCTTCTGAGTTTTGAACTCCAGTGAGTTTTGTATAATACAGTATGGGTCCATTACAAAGACAAACTGCAGAGACCGTTTGCTTAAATTTCTACAGTAAATCGACCTCCAGTGTTTCTATAGTACCACAAAACCATTTCATGGTGACTGGTCACAGTTTATGTCCAGGTGAGAGCTGAGTGGTCCATGTTCATGAGTATATTAATAGCATGCACAGTTTAAACATAACTGAATGCATTTATCCATCAGCAACACCATCCTTAGAGTCCTGCTTACAGTTTAGAACAAATATACCTTACTAGTGGCTTCTTTGCACTCACAGTGCTTTCTTTAGACAAATACTACATGTGTCATGAAAATATAAATATCTTTCCATTTGTTTAAATTAAACAGTAAACCCACCACCTGCTGATTGGATAGCGTGATTGTGTATTTATGGGTGATGCAGTTTTAGACTATGAGACAGGGCAGCCCTGAGTCCCCACGGCTCCAGACACTGAAAAGGGTTTTGACAGCATGACAGGCCTGTGATTCAGTACGGCTTTCCTCACACATCCGTGGAATGAGGGCAGAGCCGATGGGAGACCTGGAACTTCTACAGTATCTGTACCCAAGGAAAAAAACATTACAGTCACACACCAATATTGTACTCGATTCATTCTTTGGTTTGTTTAGCGTAAAGGTTTTTGGACATAAGGTGCCTGCGTGTCTTCAAATAGTGTGTAATGTTACCTGGCATGCTGCCCAGATAAACAGTCTCTTTGCCTCCGTTGGATCTGCTCAGTTTGGGACCGACTCCATGTTCACTGACTGCATCCACGTGTAACTGGATTACATTACTCTTCTTTACAACTGAAACCCAGAACAAAGACACTTTATTCAACACTTCTGTTGCTGTTAACTGCACATTCTAAGGGAATTACTACATGGTTCTCTGTAAGACTTGATTCTGACTTTTAGGGCTGTTGCACTAAAACTGATAACACACTGCTCATCTGAATACGCTGAGTCATGTTTAATGTTTTTTCATGCCATGTTTGAATCTGTTCTATGAGCTAAAAATATTTTAAACTAATATTTCGTGTCCAGCCATTCATTCGTGTGGTAAGTAGCTGTGTAATAAGTGGTTATCTCAAAATGAACCAGTTTAGGATGATACAAGACCTCTCAGCTTTGTTTTATTTTGCTTCTACCCATTGCATTATGTACTTGTCCAGTAATTTAATAAATCCTGCACTCTGGGATACTTGATTCTGATTGGCCAATCACAGCAATCCACAATCATGGTTTTAACTGCAGTATTCCAATTTATAATAAGTATATAATTCAGTTGAACTGGTGAAACTTCACAAAGCCCCTCTGCTGCCCGTACATTATTTTCTGGGAAGTGTGATTACATTGAAGATAATGACTCACTTGCGACACTGTGCCAAACGCCATCACAAATGGACTCCTCTGGTGTGAGACTTACAGAAAACTCTCCACTTCCACTGTTCACCAGTACAGTCACCTGCATGTGCCAGAAATCAAGACTTTGGAAAATGGACCAATCCACTGATCACATCAGTGACATATCATCAGCATATCTTTACCAACAGACATTATTAAACTGTATTAAAGAACTGTAAATCCCATTTAACTATATAAAGAGCCCCACTGAAGTCTGTATATGTTTGAATGGGTGGTTGTATCACCTGGCCCTGACTGAGGTAGAGACTCAGCTGTTGACTTTTCTCAGCTCCAGCATGCAGCAGGAGTCCAGAGTCAGAAACTGGGCGAACTTCCAAAAGGATCTCCAGGTCCCGACCCAACACCAGTGACTCATCTATCATGAACAAAAAGAGCAGCAGAGTAATTACTCCACTGTATTAAATGCTTCAAATGTTTCTGGTACATCTCTTAGTATTTACCTTAAAACTAAATTGGTAGCTTTGAATGGTTCATCAAATGTAGTACAAGGCAAATGACTCACCAATGATCAGATATCCTCCCTGACTGGAGAAGTAAACACCAGGTTGGAGGGGCTGCTGATAGCAGGGTACCACCCCCACACTGTGAGATGGGCTCTGTAGCTTCACCTCATTCAGTTTCAAATCCCTCACACAGCCAATGAAACCGGGCTGAAAGAGACCCAGAGAAGGACAGAAAGAAAAATCTGCTAATGAAATTCAGTCTTCTCTCTGAGCTTCTGAATGGTTTCAGATAAGGGTTTCAAAGTCTATTTCAAAACTTAGTAGGCTTCCTACCAAAACAGCTTTTTAGGGTATCAAAGCAACACATGCTGCCATCTATGATTCCTGATTTTGGACAAAAGATAACATTACATGTCTCATTTGTGAAGGCAATCCCAGAATGCACTGCAGCACTCCAGAAAATTCTAGAAAACCAAATTAAACCTAATTAAAAGGAGACAATTTCAGTCAATATTTCACCTACAAGTTAGCTACTTATGGGGGTCTGTTTTTGTCAGAATGTTGTCTTAGAAGGCAGATACCTAGGCAGGAAATAACAAGGCAGCTCACTATGTAGGGTTCATAATACAATGTTTACCATAGCTGCACTGTGATTTGAAGGAAGTCCACCGATGTAAAGCGGAGCTCCAAACACACTCTTCCCTCCACCTGTCACTCTCTTGTTCTGAGTGTCGATTCCGTCTACTGTCAGAGAGGCCCGGTCTCCTTCCATTCTCACAAACACCTGGACATGTTTAATGGAAAAGTGTTATGGAAGGTCCAGAAAAGACATCTTGCAAATCTATTTGCTAATATTCAGTCACATACCGTGTGCCACTGGGCATCACTGTATTTCTTCCTGCTGCGTATGGTGGTCTTCCTCTTTCCACCATTAACCAGCAGCATCAGATTGCCATCAAACACAGACAGTGTCATGGTTCTTTGGTTCTTCCCTCCCGCCCCATGGAAGATCAGCCCACTTGAAGAATTCAAACGCACGCTGAGAGAGATGTGTGGCCTGTGGAACAGTCAAAATGCTGTAAGTCACTTTGAATAAAAGCGGCGGGTAAATAAATAAATGTAAATATAAGATTCAGCACAACAGCTTTAAGGTTTCAAATAATTATAAAGACAAAAGATGTCAAGACCTTTTTCTGTCACATACTCTGTGCAAATACACAAATGTAAATGGGAATGTATAAACTATTTGACAGGAACTTCAGAACACTTACGCCTTGCTAAACTCCTGAGAGAGTTCATCAAAGCGCAGGTGGCTGTGGGAGGAGCCACTGAAGTGATAGGCGTCAGCCTCCTGGATGGACATCTCAACCTGGCAGGAGTCATGTACCATACGGCTTCTGGAAACTCCATTAAGCTGCTTCTGTTAAATCACACACATAATGCGTTCACACTATATATAATATATATAGAAAGAAATAATGTTACTTTGATTTCCCATTGACCTCATGTCCATTAATTTCTACGACAGTACCTTTGTATTTTTTTTGCGTGGTGAATCCAGTATCTCCAGCGGCTGTGATGCGGCTGGACAGTTAAACGTGTATTTACGACCCTCTTGGGCTTTTATCAGATCCTCTACATTCTGCATTTCAGTAACTCTGCAACACAAATGATACTGGCTTGTCTTCCCCTCGTTTAACTGATTACACACATACAGTTTTGCTTGATTGATTGTTTAGCAGTTTTGCAGTTATTATTGAAATTGCGCTATGCAGCACTAACCTCTTGACAAAGAAGTTGCTGATGCAGCCAGTGAGGTTGGTGAAACCACTTGATTCAGGCGTGCCAGCCACATAAGTAATATTAGACTGCAGCGCCGCCCTGTTGGCGACTACACTGCCACCCCCAGTTACCCCTCCCTTCTCAAGCACATCGTCTATATAAATACGCAACCTAAACAAAGAAACAAAAAGTAATTTAGAAAAGTAGATTTAATGGAATCATGATTAAAACGTTCAGACATTGACGGCAGTGACATACCCATTTGAGTCACTGTAGAAAGCTACATAGTGACTGTTGTCATCATTGTAAGTCTTCTGTGAGCGGACCTCGTTTTTGCCATTATTAATTACTACATGACCTTTGTCTAGAAGAACCTGACACTCAGCACTCTGTGGTAAAGAAAACACACAAAAATATGAATCTGTCTTCAGTGTTTAAAGTATAAAGAACACAATCTTTAATTGAAACATAATGGTTTGTTGATATTCTCAAGTATCTTTAGATATATTGAACTGTGGGTTTGTACCTGGCCTTGATGATAGAACATGAGTCCATTCTGCTGCTCTGTTCTGAAGCCGACACCAGCATAGAAGTTGTCTGGGACATCTGGGACATCGTTCATTTTGAAGCCCAGATAACCTTCACCAGTGAAATGGGCCTCACGGGTAAACTGAAGCACACACACAGATGTTTGTTGATTGAAAGTGGGTGACTTTCACTTAAAAAGCAATCCAATGACAAAAATGTTAATGTAGTGACAGTTCAGGTTTCTGTTGAAAAAATAAAAAAAAAAATTTACGCCTTTGCGGCGTATTACACAGTATAGTGAAGAGATGACAGGACATCATATGGGGTTAAAGAGTGGGGAACCGGATTCAGAAAAAACATGAGCCAGTACTCAAACTTGGGTTGCTTAAAGCACTACTAAACGATATGTTGATGCACAGACAAAAGCAAGCTCTAGTCCCTAAACAGGCTGTGGATATCAGAGGTCTTTAGATTTATACATACAGTACAGTTTCAGAGGCCTTTTAATGAATTATGTGCAAATCTACAGATGTTTCTACAGATCCAACCGAGACTGGAGCATGACATCATTCAGACAACATGAACAGAAGGCATGTGAAGATTGGGATATTCTCACCAGGATATCTTCAGAGCAGCCATAGCTGATTCCTGTGCTCTTCATAGTCTTCATCTGAACAAAACTTCTCAGGGCCTTGATGTACCTGAGACAACCCTTTATGGAACCACGCTTAGGGAACATGCTCTTTAGACTGCAATTACAAATACAAATTGTTGTGGAGAGGTTTTGCACAAAGAGTGAATTGCACAGCTAGGATGACAAGCTCTTTACTGGATGTAAATAAGACTTCTCATTGGGACAGTTGCCATGGTTACCTCTCAGGCATCTTCTCCTCTGGTACTCCACCCAGGAAGTAGCTTTCTTGGAAGTTCAGTTCTTTGCTTGAAAGTGTGTAGACCCTTTGACGATCTATCCTCACAAACATTTCGTTTTTGCCAAGTTGAAAGATAACATCCACCTGAAACCAACATACAACAAAGAGCAAAGCTATTTATACACAGCACTGTCAGATATTAACAGGCAATATTTTTCCTCAGAACTGAGAGCATTTTCCACTTACACGAGTGTAAATTTTACTTTAAAAATTAACCGATTCAACAGAAATTATATCTCAAACTGAACCAATTTGGCTATTAATTATAAGTTCAAAGTGCTGCTGTAAGTAACATGCATTTTCATAACAAACACTCTGCTCAGATACATTTAATTAGGTCTATAACCCCTACGTTATACAGCTCTGCCATCTGACATCATGAAAAACCTTTTTATGTCTATAGTTTAATATATCAGCGAAATATATACAAGCAAAAATATATATATTGTTACCTCTGAGACAGAGAGCACTGATAGATATTGTACTACCATAGTAACCTATAACCCTTTATTAGCCCTGGTTAAAATCTGAGTCTTTGAGAATAATGT
Organism: Ambastaia sidthimunki; assembly: GCA_036877625.1. Taxonomy (NCBI): domain Eukaryota; kingdom Metazoa; phylum Chordata; class Actinopteri; order Cypriniformes; family Botiidae; genus Ambastaia; species Ambastaia sidthimunki. The sequence goes on from JAZGTK010000179.1 coordinate 72,765, forward strand.
GCAATTTCATGTAAAGTATATTACCACAGTAACACTGGAATATTTTACTATATTAAAATATTAGTTTGTAGAAAAAGGGGTAGTACTGAAATAGCTACAGTGGGTTACTCACAAATTTCGACTGAGCGTTACCAATAGCTAGTTTAGAAGGATCATCAAAGACGTAATTCGTCAGTTGTCCCTCAACATTGAAGAAGACCTTGAGAAGACCTTCATGCATGGCCACACACACAAACTTATCCTGAGAAGAAATCCACAAGACATTAACACCCAGTGATATTTTATTGAATATATTTCTGAATGTGACAAATGAATAAAGAAAAAGATGTTTTCTCACCTCTCTGTGGAACAGCATGAGGATTCCGTTTTGCGAGACGAGTTTCATGTACTGTTCAAACTGCCGATCGTCCCTCTGAGTTTGGAACAAAACTTCGACGTACCCCGTACCATCAAAGTACACACCATCAACAACCCATTCTGTTGTTGTTACTGGTCTGCTTCTGTTTTATTACATGGAAAGGAGCAATTATAACAAGGCAGGCACTTTCATACACATACAGTAGTTTAACCCAAGCCCCTTTTTTATACACATGCATAAAAATGAAATATTATCAGAAATAAAATGGTTGCAGTTCTTGGTTTATAGATATAAACTTGGTTTCTTTTGAACAGGTATTTGCAAATGTGTTGTTCTAAAGTTAAAATGAATCTGTAATACAGGAAATTAATTAAAGAACTTTAAAATATTGAGGAGTAGCAAATATTTGCACAAAATATGACAAAAAAGACACTTGCAAGACTTGAGCCTTGCATGTACTAATAATAAAGATACAAATAGGTCACTTGTGATTGACCAGAGCTCTTTAAAAACCTATTACTGACAGATCATAAAAAACAGGCCAGTTAGACCATCTCTTACCTTGAACAGGGCAGGTCAGCTGTGGTGTTCAATTGGAATGTTTGATCAAAGTTATAGAGACTGATGAGCTCTTCATTTAGACTCAACAACTCAATGCAGCCTTTGAAGAAGTTTGAGGTGGATGCATTCAGAATGGCTGGAGGCTGTGCGTGTTTGTGAGAGAGAGGACAGCACATTTAACTTTTACTTATCTTGAATTTTATAATTCAGAGTGATGCCAGCAGCTATGGTGCTAAGATGTTGTGGGTGGTTGCTATAAAGTTCTAGGTGGTTACCGTGAGGTTTCTTACTGGATTTTTTTGGTAAGTTTTGAGGTTTCATTCATGTACGTGCAACGGTAATAGCAAGGCACATTTACAAAGGAATCCACACTACTGAGTGAACATTAAACAATTACTTACACTGAATGTGCTAGGGTAACCGCCAACATAAAACACAGTCTCCTCGGCTGGTAAGTTGAGCAGGCCACTGTCCCCTTTTGCCTCCATGATTGCCTTAACTATTTTTGTGCCTTCTGAATCAGTGGACATTGCCATCTGACCGTACTGTAGAGTCCTGCATATACAAAATATGCAGAGTAAACATATTTGACCTGACAGGCCCTGCAGATTGTTTTACAAACAAGTGATGGCAAGCATGTTTCTCACCTCTCCAAGACGAGTTTGTTGAAATAATCCGTATTCACGCTCTTCTGCATTAGAACCTGTGCTGTATCTCCTCCAACATTAAAGTACCAGCGGAGATTTGTCTCTTCCAACATCATCGCCATGTAGTCTTTAGTAGACTACAGTACACACATACAAAACAGAAACATGAGTTTACATTTATAACTGTATTTTTCTATATTCAAATTTTATTGTATAATAATTATGTATATTTAATATAATGTCCGGTTAAGAGGGTTAACATACGTCTTTGTTGCCGAGGTAGAAGACAAACTGGGGTTTGGAGAGTTCGGCTTGGCGGCGTCTAAGTTTGGCACGGGGTAGCTTGACGTACATTTGCAGGGATGAATAAGCTGCCAGGTCGGCCACATTACTGGGTGTCCTCACCTGTACTCCAGACTCACCGTTAAACTGCATGGACACGCCCACCTGAAGGAGAAAGAAGAGAGTCCTGTAACATCTCAACTGTCATCTCATCTCAAATACAAAGAAACTGCTGAATTTGTAAAAAGATAGACTAAAATTGTGTATTGTTACTAGAAAAACCTTGTACAATAACAGAACACATTTTATTGCACATTTTTTGCACATTATTATTATTTCACAATACATATCGTTTCAAAGCTGCTTTACAGAAATGTCACAGAATGTACATTGCCAAAAACTATTAAGAAAACTATTATTTGTAATGATTAAAGAATTTGCAGATGTCGCAGATGTTAGATGTTAGAAATCCACCTCCACATACTTTTCCCATCAACTGTATTGTTTCCTGTAACTGTATCATATTTCAGAGGAATGTTATATTGCTCACAGGTTGCTCTTTCATAGCTCAGGAGACCTAATGGAATTCATGTTTCTTTCAGACATCAACTTTGTTTCAGGTGTGATAGACTAATAAAATCTCTGATAATGTGTTCTCAGATTTTAATAGAAACATCATATTTTTCATAGACTTTTCAACTTTTAACTGCAGACTTTGGAATCTCAGCAGGTAACTGAGTCTATAATATTATTGAGACCTCATGTGTATTTTTTCTTAACTTTATTTGAAACACTGTTGTTTTTGAACTCAGATCTTCTGATGAGCTGTACCTTGTTGGCGGCGTTGCGAGCCTGCTGGATGAGCTGTCGGATCCTCTGGATGCTGTCTGAAATGTTGGAAGGCTGAAGCGAGGTGTTCTGCAGACGGTCCAGCTTCTTCATGAGTTGGGGAAGAGTGTCGCTCAGGGCAGCCACTGCAGAGCACATCAAACCTCATAAGATGATGCTGACCAACACACACGATTGCTCGCAAGCACACGCTTGAAAACGCACCTGATGAGTTGGCGTCATTTAGTGCTTTGGTGATATCATCGTTGGTGGCGTTGAAATCTCCATACTGCTTCTGCCATTCCTCAAGCCGTTTCTGCAGCGGAGCCAGTGTGTCGCTAACATTATTCACTGTGTTATTAGCTTGCTCCACAGCACTCTTAGCTGCAGCGATGTCCTTCTCTATGTCTTCTGCATCACATCACACACATTTCATATATATTTAGACGCTGTATATATGGTTTTTAGATCTGTGAGGTCACATTAGAAGTTTGCTGCACTCATGTGTGGTCAGAAATCTCTTAATTACGAGTTTTCATAAACTATTTGACATGGTTTGTGAAAGTTCTATTAAAGCTCTTTTATTGTCTCTTATTCAATTCTTTGGATTAACTTTTATGTTAGCATGTAAAATCAAAGTGCTTTGTAAACAGTTAATGGTAATGATCTACACACTTCTCTGAGATATATGTTTATTATACCCAATGTTACATTGTGTGCTTTTTTCTTCAGTGTTTTGCAAAATAATGAAGTTGTGAATTTATGTACTGTGGTGATTAGCAGTGCAAGTATTAAAAACAAGAGTATGGCTCCAACTACACCTAGATCCATTTTGCCATTTCGAGCATTATCATAGAAATGCCAAATCTGACATCACATGAATGCAGCAATTACAATGACCTTGACCTCTGACCTCGGCTGAAGTTGAGGCTATTCTGGATGTTCTTCAGGTCTTCAAGCATCTTGTCTTTCTTCTCCGCAGCATCCTGCAAACTCTTCTTTATGGAATCCACATGGGGCTTCAGACCTTACAAATCAATTTAACACATCATAAATCCACATTTAATTCTTAAGGTCATTTAGACAGCAGTCTGCTCTGATTGTTTTTACTTTCACTGCGGTTCTTCTGCTCATCCGCCTCCATCTTAAGCTCAGAACTTTGGTTCTTCATTGTAGCAGCATTTTGGGCCAGATCTTTGTCGTTTATGTTCTGGATCATGCATAGAAATAACAACTCAACTTACAATGTGAAAGAGGTGTTGTATATTTTTAATATGAATAAGGACGATGTATTAATGAAGCAATTATTACAGTGCACGAGTGTGTTTGTGCACCTTCAAAGCTTCTGTGGCAGATTCATTGGCTTTCTTAGCCGCAGCCTCAGCTTCCTGTATGCTGTTTATAATGTTAGTGTATGCACGAGATGCATTCAGAGCGCGCTGTATGAAACCATCCTGATTGGAGCCCGATATCAGACTGCAAAGAAAAACACGAGTTGCATTCAAAACCACATTTCATCTTTTATGTCTCTTTGCTATTATAAAATTACTTATATCAGAACATCTATTAAAAAATCCACATTGGTTGATCACACACCTGGAAAGATTGTTGGCCAGCTGGTCGAGCATTTCAGCATGTTTCTCGGCAGCCTCCACCAGGGGAATTTTACTGGCAGATGGAGCGTACTTCTGCACCTTCTCAGCTAGCGGCTGCTTCGCTCCGTCCAGCTGAGCCGCCAGACGCTCATACTCCTGACAGACATCACACAGGGCGTATCGGTTATGCACGAAAGCATCTACTCAATGAGGTCCATGTGTGATAAGCATTAATGGTCTATTTTGGTTTGGCTCTGATTGAACTGGTACTGTGAGCATGTACCTCTTTGGAGTCCTGGAGCATGGAGAGAAGATCGTTGACCTGAGTCACATCATCTTCTGCCATCTGTAACTGCTTCTCCACTTCTTTCTGCTTCTCAAGCAGGTTGTTGATTGTTTTCTAGATGGTCAGATTGTGAGAGATTGACAGAAAAGAATGATTGTTAAAATGTTCCAGTGTGTGCTGGAATGTCTTCATTAGGCACATGGGAAAGACTTTGAGGTATTGTGTGTTTTTGTGGGTAGTTGTTTTACATTAAGCTCCTCCAGGCGATTCTGATTGAGGTTGTTGGTCTCCACAGTGTGTGCGGTGTTGTTGACCGCCTCATTGAGAGCATCTCTCAGGTCCATGAGCTGCTGGTTTAACTGGTTTAGTTTGTCCTTGATGTTCTTTGTCAGAGCCTCGTTATTCAATGTCCGGTTTGCAATGTCTTTCTCCACACGATCTACCACTACAAAAACAGAAATACCAGGTATAATGCAGATATGGCCCTCATCTATATCAGATCTATCATGAAAACCTAGAATATACTGTATATAGTTTAGTGAACACTTCTGATTGTCATTCTGGAACTCACGCTTGGTGGCCTGGTCCAGCTCATTTTCTGCTAGTTTCCTCTGGAAATCAAAGGTCCGGAAACGCATGTCTCTGAGCATTGACTCCAACTTAGTGATCTTCTGAGCCACTTCCTCCTCATCGATCACCTTACTCTCATTATGTACTGTCCTGTTCACCTGATGTATTATGTCTTAAAAGAGAAGCAATTATTAGTGTCTTTCTATTCAAAAGACAAATTTGGACAAAACATGAACAGAAAGATATTTCTCCTCTATGGGGTTTCTGCCACTGCTCGGTTGTGTCCTCCCATATTCCCAAATTCTGATTTAGCATTAATAGTGTAATGCATATTTCTATCATTATATTGATTTTCATATTGTACCTTGCACATTTCCCATGATGCCCTTGATAAAGCCAAGCAGGTCTTGTGCTCTGCTGTATGTGGAGTTAGTGTTGCTCTCTAAATCTGTTCCCTTTTTTTGTGTAACTGAGGCCTTGAAGACAAACAAACAGCCATGTAAACATGGTTACACAAGTTTTTTAGATTTTAATGAATGTTAGTTGAATTATACTTATCACAACAGCTATATTTTCATACCTTGTCCTCTAACTCTTGAATGTCTGAATCGGTGGTCTGCAGTTCTCCCTCCAGCATGTCAGCCCGGTTCCTGCTCTTATCCAGAGTGCTGTTGTAGTTTGCTATGGCATTCTGAGAGATGACATTCTGGTTAGTTTGAGCTCTGCACGCAACAGTGTTGCTCATGTAGGACAAATACTTGTGTCTTTGAGAAAGAGACTTACAGCAATATCCTCCATAGACGCATTGAGTCTGTGTAGTTGAGCCCAGGCCATAGAGCTGACATTCAGACTGGACATCTGCTGGGCCACAGACTGATAGAGCTGGTCTATCCTGTCCAGATCAGCCAGCAGCACCAACACACAGCTGTCACAGGCTACAAAACAACATAAATCATCATCTGACCTGATACAGTGTCATTATTCAGTAATACTCAGCAATCACTATAAAATAACTGGAAAGAATTACAGCGAAATTATGAGGAATATTTGTGGACACATTGCGACTTAATAGATAAACAAACAGGCAACCATATCCGTAAATGTATGCATGGAATCAGTGAGTGAATTCGTAGGCAAACAAATGAGTGAATGAGTGAATCAATCAACCAATTAATGATCAAAACTCACGTTCACAGTGCACATTTGTGCTGTGTTGCACATAGATGTTGTGTTTATTAACACACGTGTCACACTGTTTTCCTGTTAGACCCTCTGCACAGTGACACTCTCCTGTGCGAGGATCACAGCGACCACCCCTACAGTCACACTCTACACACAAAAACACACACACACAAACACACGCACAAACACACGCACAAACACACGCACAAACACACGCACAAACACACACAACAAATTAATAAACTGGTGACTTTTAGCAGATTAATTACAGACAGAGTACATGCTTCTGAACACCACACGTATAATGCTGAAATAGTTTTATTTACACTGACGTGTTTAGTCAGGGTCAACAAGGGGAAATCAGGCAAACAGTGACCGACAGTGTGAATGTATGTATTTGAACTTACTCTTGCAGCCATTAGGACTGTAGTCCCAGTAACCTGGTGCACACTGATGGCAGCTCGGTCCATTAACTCCAGGCTGACAAGAACAAGATCCGTTTACAGGGTCACACGGCTGATGCAGCGCTGCCGCCGCATCACAATTACACTTACGACAACCAGTGCACGAATCAAACCCAAACGCACCAACCTAAAGCAAATCAACAAGTATTACTATCAATTTCCTTAAAGTAACCTAAATAAACAATCTATAAAGGCAAATCAAGATTAGCACTCATACCTCACAGCGGTCACAGTGGGTCCCCACTACACCAGGCTTACAGTGGCACTGCCCGGTGTGAGGATCACATTGCGCAGTGCCACAAGGAGAACAGTTGCATTCTGGGTAATGTAGTTTGGAAAAAAAAAGATTCATGAGAAACCAAGGTGGGAAAGATACCAGTTCAAAAGTCAAACACTTAGGGGACTCAGTAAACAATACAGTATTATGTCAAATAATTTTAAAGGATATTCTAATTCTAAATATTGTTTTTTACAATGGAGGACTTTGGAGTTATACAGGTTCAGAACCAATGTTTTAGAGATCAGAATGTATTCATAAAAATGTTCGTACTGGTACAGTTTTTGGCGGTGATGGCATCACCGTAGTAACCAGGGGCGCAGATTTCACAGTGCGGGCCTGCGGTGTTGTGCATGCAGCTCTGACATTCTCCAGTCAAAGGGTGGCAGTCACTGAACAGCAAGTTGGAGTCTGAGTTTCCATTGCAGTTGCAAGGCTGGCAAGTGCTGCCAATCACCATTGGGTTTCCATAGTAGCCTGGAGCACACCTGCAACAGGACAAACATGACGTTAACCAATTTTGGTTACTAACAACTTTCTAATTGACAATATGTATAAAGTTTGACATTTGTACCTCTCACACTTGGATCCAGCATAGCCAGGCATGCACAGACACTGCATGTGATTGTGCCTCTCAACACAGCGGATGGCAAAACTGAGAACAAGACCACATACAGTGTTTACTATGAGAACACTGCAAACATTTTAGCATCAGTATTTTTATCCTGTTTTCTGATTAAAAAAAAACCTTAACAAAATACATTTACTTGAGAAACAAAATTATGATAATAGACTGATAGATAATATATAATAAAAACATTTTTTTGCCCCACTGACATCTAACAAAATGTGGCATGGTTTGTGTTTAAAATAAAAAATAACCTTTAAAATATTTTCAGGTATAATCTCCTAAAAGTCTCATTATGTGAAGCCATATTGTTAGTAAAACAAGATAAAAATATAAATAAAATTAAAATCTAGCAGTGGTTTAGCATCCAACACATGCTGGGACATCAGTTTAGTAAAAGCTGTCATTGAGAATAAAAAACAAAGCAGCAGAAAAGCTAAAGGACGGACTGACACATCAAGTTTTGTTTAAACAGGCTGGAATTTGTCGCCTCTGAAATTTGGTCTTGAGAGGAACAGAAAACAGTAAATGAGGAGAACAGAAGATCACTGACTTGTTTGATGCCACCTGCAGTGGGCAGGGGCAGCTGGAGCAGGACACTGCATGTCCATCAACGCTGTTGTTGCCATGAAACCTACCCTGGCACTTCTCACAATGATCACCAGCAGTGTTGTGACGGCAGTTCTGTGTATAAAGAGTTAAACAGGCTGATGTTGTCTTGGATTGAAGCAATTTTTGTGTTCGGTTCCAACATATCTATTCTCAGATCTGGAGTATCTTTCCCATGATTTAAATAAGATTTATGACCTTCCATTTCAGTTTGACATATTTATATAACCAATGGAATCTGTGTCATTTAACATTAGAAATATATTGGCTATGTTTAAGTCTGTTGATTTCTATATGATTGCGTAAGCAGAACTCACCAGGCATATTCCAGATCCATCCAGACACTGATCAGAGTGACCGTTACAGCTGCAGGGAACACACTTCCCAAGAAACAGCCCTTTAGTGTCCCTGTAGTAGCCTGGAGCACATTGCTGTGAGGACATTAGTAAATAGAGAAGTGTGTTAGAATAACATGCAATGCATGTTTTCCTATTATATAAACAATGTTTACATTTAGGCATTTAGCAGACGCTTTTATCCAAAGCGACTTACAAATGAAAGAACAATAGAAACAGTAAATCAACGGAAAAAAGGCAACAGTATGGAAGCGTTGTGCCAGTTTTCCTAGCCTAGCATAGAGTAATTTACAAGTGCAATTGTTCCCCCCCTTTTCTTTTTAAATGGAAAGATAGGAAAGAAAAAAGAAAGAAAGAAAGAAAGAAAGTGTTAGTAGTAGGATAACTGCTATTAATTAGGAGGTGCTGTCGGAAAAGATTTTTAGTCTTTTTTTGAAGATGGATAGTGAATCAGCTGTTCTGATTGAGACTGGAAGGTCATTCCACCAGGAGGGAACAGTCCAGAAGAAGGTATACAACATAAATAAAAAATAGTTTCATATGTCATAATTTTGAACAAATTTGGCGAAAACAAAGCCACAGCTCACCAGCACAAACTCCCAGGAGCATTAACCCCTTTTTTTAAGAAGAGGGACCTTACAGTAAGTTTAATTATATTAAATCTGTGTTCTTTGTGTTTATCCTACCTGACAGGAGTCTCCCAGATAGTTTCCTGGGCAAAGACAAATTTCAACATTGTTGGCATGGCGACCAGAAGGCAGATTTTCAGCCCCCTGTAGTACAGGAGAGCGCAGTGACACTGACTGGGCGGATTGTGAGTGCAGTGCTCTTATCTGCAGGGACTCCAGAGCCACCAGCACCATCATTAGCTCCTCACGAGACACAGAGTTCCCTGTCTGAGCATGCCTGAAACTCTCCTACAATAAAGCCACAGGAAGCTTCCATTATAACAATCCGGCACTTATGGAATCACTTTGCCTTCATGTACAGACATGTCGGGAATCGCATACAAACAATTCTTTACAGCGTGGTCTTCACTGAAAGAAATCGCTTAGGAAAACAAGATGGAACAACAGAATGTTTTGAATTTGTCTGCTTGAGGCTGGAAGTAAAATAGATGAGTGTGTGGTTATCTCCTCACCTCCACCAGGTGGACGATTCCTTCATGGGGGTCTTCAGGAGACGGATATTCTCTCTCTATGTACACCACAGTCATCTGATTTCCCTGCACACACACACACACACACACTAACTTAGCCAATAAAAATGACTAATTTATTTACCTTTCCAAAACAGGAAAATATGATATCAGACTTTAGCTGTTTTAATATAAAGCTTATTTGATGAGCTCAGATTTGCCAGCTGGTTGCAGGTGGAATTAGGAGGAAGGACGTTGTCATTTAGACAATGATTGGACATTGTCTCATTGATCGGACAGAAAATGTATGCATTGAAAAAGAAAGACAATATGAAAATGTATAAATGTGCCAAAAGTTATCAACATTAAGCTACGACATTTAGCATCAAAATGAACACACTTGAACTGTAAACACATTTTCATCAACTAATTCGATTTCATTGGGTCTTCAAAAACAGTATTTTTTTTCATGAATCAATTTACCAATTGATGCCCACCATTTGGTTTTTTATTCGATTTAACTCACTTCTGGGGGCAACTTGTCCACAAACTATATCTAAAAAAGTACATAAACACACTCACATATTCACATATGCGGTTTACAGGGACTCTCCATAGGCGTAATGATTTTTAAACCGAGCTACTCATATTTTGTATCCCCTTCCCCTAACCCTACCTCTAAACCTAACCCTCAAAGTCATTACATAACAAAATATGTGTTTCAAAGGAATAAAATTGCTACTCTGAGCACCTATACAGATTAATACATTGTGTTTGAATGCAAACATACCTGTATAAGTGAGACTAAATCAAACATGTCGGCATGACGGCTCTAATGTCACACTTTATTAACTTCACAGAGAGTCTGTGTTCTTTATTGTACCTTAAGTATAACGTCTGGGCGAGTGGTCTCCACAGGGATAAAAGCATCCCCCCTCATCGTCTGTGTGTGCAAGCGGTAGCGCAGATAACCTCCGTAAGAGGACACCTACACGCACACATTGAATGAAAATTACATGCAGGTTAAGACAAGAATCTTAGTATGAAACAAAGATGTAGTCAAAGCCTTTTTAAGCAGCTATGCTTGTGTTTGATCAGATTCTCTGCATCATAGACATTTAGCACCAGACCAAACAAGGTGTGTCATCAGATTGTGTAATTGTTTGTCTGGCCCTTATGTTGCTTATAGCTTTAATGTGAACCATCTGATATTGATTCACCTCGGTTGTGTGTCTGGCCCCTGACTGTCTGAGTGATAACCAATAAAGTTGGTTAAAAGATATCTTACAGCTGCTATGACATCACAAAATACAATGCATAGGACCTTTTTAAGCATATGCACCTTTTGAAGTCTAGATATAAGAACACAGACATAAAAGACAAAGTCCTTTCTGTGACCACACGTTTTGTCTATGGGTAGCCCCACCCACCGTGACATTTCATTGGTGCAAAATGCTGCTCCTCATCAATTTGTCAAGTATTTGGATGTATATTTATTTTTTCCTTTGTTTTGTTTTGTATTACTATTGTTATTCCATTTGCACCTGTAGTATCTGTATTTATGTTACAGTTTGCTGCCATATATGGTCATTATATGGTCAATATTGCCACATTGCCTGCATAATTTTAAACAGGCACATTAGCAAATTTATAATTCATCTATTGCATGGACTCACTTTGTCCCCGAGGTAAGCGCTGGGGGCATGCCAGTGGAGGTCCTGCGAGACATCAGGTACATCACTCAGATCTGCCTCTATCAGCTCTCGATCAGCATACAGAGACACAGGCACTTCCTGTCTGTCGCTTCTCAACAGCACCCACCCACCCATATCCATGATCTGCAGAACGCCATTTTACGTGATGAAGAGCAGAATAAGATTAAGACAAAAAATTGTAATGTATATGGTTAAATAAGAATGTTTTTTTAATGTACAATGTGTACCTCATTTCTGCGTTTATCAGAACTGTGGCATCGGTCGGTGGCTCCAAAGCAGAAACACTTGGTACAGCCTTTAGCATTAGTGGGGTCCAGATGGAACGTTCCCAATTTGCACTGGTCACAGCGAGAGCCTTCCACATTTTCCTAAAAAAAAAGGAGAGGACACAGCATTGTAACAAAGATCAACATATGTGTTGTAGTGTTTAAAATAACTGTTTACTTAACTGTTAAACTATCAAGTAGTTTATTAAAAGTAACTGATCTAAGGAAAAAAAATATATATAAGGAAAGACTACCTTGCATAAACAACGTCCGGTGACGGAGTCACACACATCTCTCTCAGTTCCTGCCTCATTGCAGTCACATGGCCTACAATTGGGGTATCCATAGAAGCCCGGGGCACACCTGTCACAGCGACGGCCAGCTATATTGTTTTTGCACCTGGAGAGAGAATAACCATTCATTGGAATGTTGCAAACAAAACATATGTCAAGTATCTACATTTATGACAAGAAATATGATCCAGCTTTAAAAATTCCATTTAATTCAGAGATCAGAAAGTGTGTGTTTTCAGTGCCAGGTGTAGTTGTGCGCATCTGCCTGTAGCACTGTAGCTTCTGCTCTCTGGTGTATAATGCGTCATGTCTGGGTAGAATCAACAGGCTCTCATAGTGAAGTGAGAACATGACTGTGGAATGTGAAATGCACTGAGGAATTACACAGCAGCAAACTGGGAAAAGCAGGACAGGATGCACTAGACTAATTTCTCTCCTCATTGTGATCTTCCCAACCCCTAAATCTGGTTGTTTGTATTGTCTTTTTCCATTAGAATCAGAGTATTATCTTGTGTATATACTGTACAAGCTGGTACATCTAGATAAAGACAGATAGTCAGGCCACTCTCACTGCAAAAATGTCTGAATTTCACTATTTTAGGTAACCAAATTTAAAACCTAAATGTAATGTCTAAAAATAAAATCACAAGCTCACTTTAGAAAAAAAAGTAGCACTTTTTAGAAGCTGAACTTCTAGTGAAAAACTACCTGTGATTCCTTTACTAGGGCAGTGCTGCAATGTTTTATTTGTTACATTAAACCAATGTGACCTCACTTCATGACAGCATCAACAGTCATAATAAAACACCCGGCAGTCACAGCATCACAGTTTATCTATGCATTAGCAGGCCGCTTCCAAGTTTGGAATTTTGTTGTGTTTTCAAAAATCCTGATGGAATAAAAACAGACCGACATTCCAGAGTGAATAAAAGGGATCATCAGCACTCTGTGTTGTTACAGACATTGTATGGAAGTAGGAACAAAAGAGGGGATGAACATAAGAGGAGATAAAAAGAGCGATTATGAGAGTGGAGAAAGGTTGTGCTGAGGCTGTGGAAATTGTGAGAACTTATGACTTTCTCTGACAGTGAAGGCCTGACTGGAGAGATTTAAAGCAGTTCATAGCCTGCGTTATGGAACATCCCTCCCTGTTGAGTTTAAATACTGTCTAGTGGAGGAATACTCAGACAAATAGACTGAAATAGACTAAACGTTTGACTATAACACCAGACATAAGAGTGTCTCTTATCTCACAAAACCTTTCAAGGATGTGGCATGTTAAAAAGTGTTAAAGTTGTGGATAACAGCATTGCAGTGCAGTATTTATCTGCTGCAGGCGTGTCCTCTGCACCTGCACTGGCCGTCGTGTGTGTCGCAGGCCATTTCCAGTGAGCTGACTCCAGGTCTGGAGCAGTTGCACATCTCACAGCCCACCAGAGGATGGCAGCCAAATGTCTGCGGCTCACAGGTGACACAGTTCGGCTGCAGGGTCCGTGGAGGACAGATACACTCACCGGTGACAGGCTCACACAGACGTGTGCCACAGTCACATGCTGGAGAAGAAAGAGTATCATTAATCCATCTTTCCATCCACTCATCCATCTATTCATCTATAATCTATTAATAATTTATCTATACATCCATCAATTCGCCTGTCCATACATTCATCTGTTCATTCATTCATCTGTCCATCCATTCATTCGTTCATTCATTTGTTCATTCATTCATTCGTTCGTTCATTCATTCATTTATCCGTTCATTCATTCATCTGTTTATTCATCCATTCATTCATCTGCTGTATATTGTTAATACTTACGTCTGCAGTTGGGGAAGCCGTAGTAGCCTGTGGCACACTGGGAACAGTCTCTGCCAATCACGTTGGGTTTACATTGGCACTGTCCACCAAAGGTCTCACAAGTGTCGCTCTCTGCACCCACCTCGTGACAGGCACAGGGCACAGCACCATTATTAAAGAATGAGGACAGAGACGCTGCAGAGCTACGGCAGAACTGGGACGCTGTGGAAGGGCTAAGATGAGAGAAAAAATGTTGGGATGAATAACACTGTCAGGTTTAAACACAATGCATGTCTTTACATTTGCAGAATGAACATACTTGATATAAAAGCTGTTTTGTCCACAGTTGCTGATGAAGTCATAGGATTTGTCCAGAGGTTCCTCTAATAAAAAGGTGGAGCTGTAACTGCTCTCTGGTACCACAAGAACATAGTCCTAACACAAACACACACCAACCAACCCGATGTTAGCAAAACCCAAGAGCATTTCTGATTGGATAAAAACAGCGTTTCTGATTGGCTGACTCACAGAAATGTGATTTATCAGTAAAAGTACTTCAGTGATATACTGCATACCACTGCAGTGATATGCAGTGTTCTGCATGCTATTATAAAACAATAAAAATACATTGAAGTACTATTAAATAATGTACTGCAGCTTTAAGAGTTGACAGACACTCACCAGCCACAGTGTTCTTCTGTCTGGAACACGCAGGGTCAGAATGACCTCATAGTCCGTCACATCCAGAACAATCTGGTTCTCTGACATCACAACACTACGACAACCATAACCATGAGGACAGAATGATGCATTGAAGTAACCTGAAAAAATAATGGAGAGCATAATAAATTTCTAGTTATAAACACCTGCTTCAGACAGTATTACCCATCAGTCTGTGCATGCATGTCACATTCGCTCACCCTGCCAGATGCGTCCTCCATTAATGTACACCTGGGTGTTGAAGGTTGGATGCAGGGGCTGATGATAGTGAAGGATGAACACATATCGGCCTAGTGCGTTGACACGTGTTGAATACACCACAGCGTTCTGGAAAATCAAGGACACAATACAAAGATTTTCACAAGATTTTCCACAGGAATTCACTATAAATTACTTGATCGCATTTGCTTCTAATCAAATCAAGTAACGGTGCAAAAATGGACACAGCAGAGATAAATGAGATGAATGTTTGTTTAAAAGAAGCAACAGTGACAGGTGTTGGATGGGAACAGAAGTATAGTACGCAGTGAAGTGTACCTGATTAGGGTCCAGCAGCACATGCTCACTGTTATCAGCTGCGGTTGGTGGTATGGAGGTAGAGGCTCGGTCTGCATACAGGGAGGGGTCGGGGGCCGAAATAAGAACTGGTTCGGGCACAGAGGAGGCCTGACCTTCTTTCACAACCACAGACTGAGGAGGATTCTGGAAGCGAGACGGGATACAGGAGCCACTGGAGGACAAACAACATAAAACATTATGGTTTTGGAAGAGGAATCTATAGATGTGTTTAACCACACACAACAAGTGAGTCACAGCAAACAACAGCAGAAGACTGAGCAGAACACTGAGCAGAACATTAAGATGTATGTGTAATCAATCACCTGTCTGGAGAGAAGTGACCATGTGTGCTGATACAGTGAACTTTGGGCTTCAGGTATTCCATAGTAAACCGAGCCCGTGGGATGAGGAACACTTTGTGCTGGAGAAGACATCAAACACACGCACAGCTGTAAATGAAATGCTTTTATAATGAACACGAATGTTTTTATGATAGCGAGCAGAGAACATCTCTCACCAGGAAGAAACTGCTTCTGTCAGCGACGAGCTGAACATTAGCCTCCACGGAGAGATTGAAGACCGCAACACGCTTCACGCCGTCTACAGAAACGGCGCGACACAGGAAACTACACACACATAATAGTCAACCGACTCAACTATTACACTGTGTAACATGTTTGTTTGAAATAAAACAACCTGCCAATATACTGTAAGGTTTATAATGTGCACAGAAAACCCAGCAGAACTCCAAGTAAGTAACTAAATTATAACTAAAGTTTTTGTTGTAAAGAAACACTGACAACCATTATTATTGGACTTGCTATGGTATGATATATTAAGCTATATATCAGCCTGCAGAAGTGTTCTTATAGCTCAACCGGTAGAGTAACACAAAGTTAGCAACTTAAAGGTTGAGGGTTTGATTCCCAGGAGACACATGTATTGACAAAAAACAAATAGTTTGAATGGATTGTAAGTTGCTTTGGATATGACTTGAGGTGAATGCCTGGAAGACACAAGCACACACCTGTATTTGCAGTGCAGCAGTGTTATTTGTTCTTGATGAGAGCGTACGCCTGGTGAGCTGACAGACACAATGAGAGTTTGAGGGGCTTCGTCCTCACTGGCATATTCCACCATCAACACATACTCTCCAGGCATGGGCACACGACCACGCAGTTCAACGCTCAACTGAACACACACACACCAAAATAAATGCCATGCTAGTTTTCAAAATGATAGGAGTGCTAACTGATGCATTACTCTTATATTTTCACTATCAAAACCAAGAGTATTAAGTAATATCAACACATAAAACACACTGTGGCTGTTTCACAAAACTCACAGTAGGCAACTTTTTTGGGCATCAGAATGCTAAGTAGGCAGCTCACCAGGTTTTGAGACGTAACCCATATGTAACAGTCACACACACACTCACATCATTTCCACTGCAGATGGCCATGCTGGGATGGCTAGGAGTGATCTTCTCATTGTGACAGGGTCGTGGAAGGTGATTATCAGACCTGCACA
Source organism: Ambastaia sidthimunki (assembly GCA_036877625.1). Lineage (NCBI taxonomy): Eukaryota > Metazoa > Chordata > Actinopteri > Cypriniformes > Botiidae > Ambastaia > Ambastaia sidthimunki. The sequence continues at coordinate 89,423 of JAZGTK010000179.1, forward strand.
TGGCCTCATTTCCAGAGATGGACGGGAACTCATCCAGAGACAGATACATGTACTGCAGACAGCTGAACACACCACAACACCAATTACTCCAGTCCGTATATAACCGGTACAACATATATGTACACAACAGAGAGCTACTGACTTCTGACTAGCATCCTGGGTGTGGCTGTATGAACAGGGTTCAGTCACTTTCAGTTGCAAGATAGGAGCTTCATAATACGCACTGGGCAGGAGCACCAGATAGTCCTGTGGTGGAGAGTGAGAGTGTTGAGAGTAATTATTGAGAGTGATAATTGTTTCTCCAGGAGTTGTGTTTATACATGTAGTATCTTTTAGAGGGAGTCTTACCAGGAGAATACCCTCTGCCTCTATAATCACAGTCCAGGTTCCAGGATTCAAGACAAAAGGCTCCACAAAACTGTTCTGGGGCACGTTGACAAACGTGGGTTCTGAACTGGGTGCAAAGACGATTTGTTTGGACTGCTCAGAACCTACAGAAAGAAGATTGGAGATCTGGTTTGCAAGGATGTCATAAATCACAAAAAATTAGAACTGTTGACTTCACATATATATACGCTTTACACGCTTAAGCCACAAGAGTTGTATTAAAGGCCTGGTTCCCCAAAACATTACATTTCTTTTCCAGAATGTTTCCATTGCTTTCTTACATAGACTGAAAGTAAATTGGGACAAATGGTGAGCAGCTCCCAAATGACAAAAATAAAAGTAGTCCATATGACTTTCTGTTCTCTTTGTGTCAAACAGGAAGTGTCAAATAAATTTTTCATTTTGGTAAACTATTCCCTTAATAAGCTAATCAAAACCTTATACTAGATACTGTGACTAAAATTATACTTCAAAGTTTCTTCAAATACTTCAAAAAAATAATTATTAAAAAAAAATATATTAATGACAGTCCAGATTTATGACGGTCATGTGGAAGCATCAGACGTACCTCTTCTGCTGCTCTGATAGGCTGTGATTTTACCGTTCGACACGGCTGATTGCGTGCTTACATATCTGAGGATGAAGCGCGTGAGATACACGTCTGCTTCACGCACGTGCACCGTCATTTTAACCGTATTCTGGGATAGAGGACAAGATGGAAAGGAAAACAGAGGGAAAGAGGAGGGGGAAAGGTGCACAGCAAACAACATGATCTGTGTTAAAGACCTAAACTAATGGGCTTCTGATAAATGTGTGTTGTGATTGTGTGATAGATTTGAGATGCAGCTTGTAGCATGTGTGTTTTGTGCAAGAAGGAAAGAGAAAGGAGGAAATTGGGGAAAAGAGGATTAAAGAAAATCTTGGAGTGCAAAGGAGACCAGGAAGTGTGGTAGGGGAAGGAGGAAAGATTATGCAGACAGTTTCTCCAGAGGGGTGCGCATAAACTTACAATTACCACACAGGAAGTGCCTGCCATCCTCGATCACAGAGACCCGCCCCCTCACATCCACACCTCCGCGGTTGACATAATGCAAGACCACATGAAACAGGTCTGGGAAGCCAACCACCACCTCAACAAGAACCCGCGGCTAGAGAACGAGAGATTGCCCCAAAAAAACAGACAGGAAAAAACAAACGCAAAGCAGTTGCTTAAAACCACCACCAGCATTAGAGCCCAGCCAATCACAAAGCCCAACATATGCAAGCCAATCAAAACTCTTGATCAAAGCCCCCAGCCAAGCCACAGAAACACGCAGCATATTTCAAAGATCACAGAACAAAGCATAAATGTTGTATTGCAAGGGGAAAATGTTGTACATATGCATAATAATGGCACAAACTTTAATATCTCATAACATTGACTGTCTAATAAAAAAATGTATTCTCTACCCACAGGAGTCATGTTTGTGTATGCCACAGTGATTAGTGTGTGTGTGTCTTACCTGTATGGGGGACATCTGAGCGTACCCTCTCCAGCTAAAGCTCTCAAACTCCAGAGGATTGTAACCAAACCTCACCGGACGGCCGTCCACTGTGGTCCCATCCTCCACCTCAAACTTCATATGGTGCAGGTCAGGAAAATAATGATCCGGTCTAGGTCTAAACAAACACACAGAGAGTTCATACAGATGTAACAGTACATATACATGTGATCACTGCATTTATCCTCTCTCATGACTCACTGGTTGCATTTGGGTCCCTCCACATTGGGTCTGCATCGACAGTGGCCATATCTGTCATCACAAACCTGTCCAACAGAACCTCCGATATCACACTGACAGCCTACACACACACACACACACACACACACACACACGGTTAAACTTGTCTCTTCTTTGATATTTGATATATTAAGAATTAATGGTTCATAATGCTACCATCATAATTGTAATTAATGCTTCATACCTTGGCACCCAAAGTAGTTGTGACTTTGCAGATTGTAGTATCCATCTGTGCATACAGAGCAGGTTCCACTGCACACGTTGGGTTTACAGTAACACTGGCCGGTGCTCTAATACACAGAGATTTGTTAAATGTGCTCCTTAAATCTCAAGACAGTGGTAACATTGGTGGGGTAGAGGTAGTTCCTTACCTGAGTGCATTCTGCTACCTCACTCAGAGTTCCTACTGTATTACAATCACAAGCTACAAAAACAGGCAGAACGCATGTTAACATTCTACTGATGATATTAAGGTACATTCTACATATGTTTCTACATTCTATTCTATATTTTAACTGCTAGTGCTAACAATGCCATGATTATTCCCCAGAATGCACATACAGATTAAATGAATAACTTCAATAAACTCTTAGATAAGTGCTTACCAACTGCATTCATGTAAATACTTTATATACACTCAACTCAGGTAATATATGGGAGTTTTTGGAGTTTTTATTTTAGCATTTAGTACCAACAATGTCAAACAGTAGGAGGCCTCAGATAACTTAAAAGACTTAAAATAAGTCAAAACTAGCATTAATATTAACTAAAATAACTAAAAATCACATTGTTTAATGTTTGGTAATTTTTATAACAAATCTACATCATTTTAGTTATGCCAAGCTCTAGAGGACAAACTGAGTGGGGGAGTCCTTTAAATGTTGTTGTGGACAATAAGGTTAAAAAGATTGGGAGCAACTGATCTAGAAGTTGTTATAAAAGTAACTTACAATTTTTCAAATGTTTTTTAATTACAAATTGTCTTTAAATGTTTCTCTTACTTGAGCATCCATAAGGTGTATCAGGAGAAAGATTCCAGTAGAGAGGCTTACAGCGGTCACAGGCCACACCCTCTACATAGGACCGACACTTACAGAAGCCCTGAGGTTTTAAAACAACCAATAAGAGACTGAGCTTCAATATAATGCTGGATGTAATTATTTCATAATTAACAAATGTAAAGTACATATTTAAAGTAGAAAATGAATTTGCATATTATGCTATAATGCTCATGTGTATTTACCACAGTGGGCAGAATCTCATTCGGCACTGAGCCTGCTGGATTACAGGTCCCAGCTAATGCACGGACCAAAGAGAGGAAAAGAAAATATTAGAAAACATGGATCACAGCATCACTATTCAAAATGTATTAAAAATGAATAAAAAAGACAATGACTTCAATTGTCTGTGCTATTCAATTGTCACCTTGACAGAGAGGGAAGCCATTTGATCCAGGACTGCAACTATCACACCTCTGACCCACAATGTTTGGACGACACACACACTGACCAGACACTGGATCACAGGAACTGAACTCAGAACCTTCCACTGAACAATGACATGCTGTAGAGGAAGAGGTAAAACAAACCTAAAATCACCTCTTACTTTAAGAAAACCACTTGGTTAAAATGTTTACACTTCTAAATTTCTGTTGCCTGTGTATTCACACTCTCCGTCACAATGTGAATACAATGTGATCAACCTTAAATAGCAATCACAGTCATGTGACTCACGCAAGCAGCTGGGGTAACCGTAGTGTCCTGGCGCGCACTGGTCACATTTGGGGCCACTGTAGTTGGGTCTGCAGTGACACTGGCCCAAGACGCTGCAGCTGGAGTCCAGGGATGTGCGTGGGTCACAGGTGCACACTGAAAAATTTTACAAAATGTAAATGAAATGTAAAGAAAATGTTTAAAAAAGCGAACTCACGGAATTTAGACTCAGTGTTAAATATGTTCTCTGTGTATCAAATCACTGTATGTGTGTCTTACCCTGACAGTCTGGGTATGAGTGGAAGCCTGACAAACACTGATTACAGCGAGGGCCAGTAAATTCCGGCCTGCACAAACACTGACCAGCTGCGTTACAAATCTCAGGTGTGGCACCCACAACACTACAGCCACAGTCTAAAAGAAAGAGAGAGAAACACAGAGAGAGAGAAAAAGAGTTTAATTAAAATAGTTAAATAACACATTAATAGCATGAAATGCTTTTACATTAAATTACATGAAATGACTTTACACATTTGACTTTTACTTTTATATAGAATATTTCTGAGCCAAACAGAATGTTCAAAAAAGGGGTGGGGCTGGAATGCTTTCAGAGGTGGGACAAATCATTACATTTTTAGATTACAAAGACAAATGTTTTTCTTTGGAAGAACATAAACATAAATCACATACAATACCAGGAAGGTGTTTAAGAAACAATACAAGTCAATTTAACTATTTCAAAGAGACCATTCAGCAGTGAAAGGGTTAAAAAGACCTAACAGGAAACAGTGATTGTGGCTGCATTGTAAAGTTCACAGTTTGGCAGTGCTCGTGGGGAATTTTGGAGTTCTGTGTTAAGCGTGATTAAACTTGGCAAGCACTCACATTGGCACAGTGGGTAGTTGAAGTAGCCGGGCGAACACTGGTCACATGAGTACCCCTGAAACCCTGTTCGACACACACACTCGCCTGTAACTGCATCACAGGACCCATCCAGGCAACCGGGACCAGAGCACTGACAGCCTGCAGGGGGAGGGAACCAGGAGAGAATGCGGGTATGTGGGTGTTGCCTTTGTTTTGGGGTGGTACACTAAATAAACTCTTAAACTATGCACAAGACTAACAGCAGTTCAGCAGACAGACAATATGGATGTGACTATTATGCTAGTGTTTGCTTAAATGCCACCTGCTACAGTGGCTTACAGACAAAAGACAACAGGCAAAACTGAACACACATATACACATATACAAATACAGCTAGACATTTACACTGCTAAAAAGCAACTAATATACATGAGCAATAAAAAGACCAGACACTTTACTGAAGTATAGTTCCAATAATATTAATAGTATAAGTGTAGTACAAGTGTCACGTTGGAACTTCATGAGGAACATCTCAGGATCTGATGAGCTTATTACAATGACATCTCTTATAGCATGCAAATGTGTGTCTTACGTTGGCAGTTAAGGCCGAAGTGTCCATGAGCACAGGTGTCACAATATTCTCCAGTGAATTCAGGTTTACACACACATGTATTTGTGTCAGGGTCCGGCCTACAGGAGTTCCCCTCGGTACCTGCAGCACTACACTCACAGTCTGCAGAACACACATGCACAAATTACACAATACTGTAATGTGTACTGAATTGAGGTGAACTGAAGTGTCTTAATGTGAATTGAATGTGAACAGTCTTAAAGTGAAGTGAACTGACTGTGAAGTGTCTTAAAATGAAGCGAACTGAATGTGAAGTGTCTTACTGATAATTTCTCCAGCAGGTTTGGCCTCTCCACTGATGTAGACCTCTGATAGAAATAAACACATTTCAAATTACAACAACGGTTTCACACCTGGTGCATAAAACACGTTGATAATTTTTTTAGTGATAAATAGCTTTACACAGACTTACGGAAGCAGGCAGGGAAGTGTTCGTATCCCTCGGCACATGTGTCACAGTTGTCACCCGTGTAGTTGGGTTTACAGTAACAGCGTCCGGTCAGATCTTCACAAGTACCGTCAGTAAACTCAGATTCACACTGGCACTCTGTAATTAAGCAAAGCAAAGCATCTTATTTTTCATTTATATCTACAGTTTCATTGTCACCTGAAACATGTGTATCAAAGACCCACTTGAACAGGCCAATGGGTACTCCAAAGGGTGGTCAGGTGACCTGTAGTATCCAGGAACACAGCGCTCACAGTTGATTCCTGTGGTGTGATGCTGTAAGAGAAACAGTAAAAAAGACTTTCCAATGACTGTATGATAACTAATGTACTGTGGCAGATGTTTAATATCGGTAGCTGTAGTATATTAGGTATTAGCTAGTGTTTAACACTCATTAACACCAACAAGTCTATGGGACATTGTTATGTAGATAAGGATTTCTAACGTCTCTTTAAAGGGCTGTTTAAGGGTTAAATTTGGTTTTAGGGTGAAGGTTAGAAGTTAGCGACTTAGTTAGAATGGTTAAGCTTTGTGTAAGGGGGTAAGAGATTGCACTGTGTCAAACAATGTACTAACAAATATAGCGATACAAAAGTGTGTGTGTACATGAGCCCACCTGGCACTCTACACACACTCCTCCGCCCCTGTACTCGCCCTGCATGTTGAGACTGGCTCTCCGCTCCTCTATCTCTGGATCATAGTAGCATGTTGATGAGTGTCTATGGCAGTTACATGCTGCAAACACACACAACAGTTACAACACCATACAATCAGCCTAAAGGAATCAGAACTAGACATACAGTGATTAATTACACAAGCTGTAGTTTGAACTCATCTATCAGTGCAGCAAGCAAAGGAATGACACACAAGCAAGACAGATTCAAACAGTAACTACGAGGTAAGACATGCAAAATGTACTCAGAAACACACACACTGAGCTGAACATTGATGTGCACCTGAAAAGTTAAGACTGTCCGCAGGGGAATGACAGCAGAAGAGAAAGAGTATAGAAACAAGGTTTAAGAGTAAACAGAAACAAAAGTGAAGTTAGCAAGAAAAAACAGTCAGTGAAGAAAATACAAATTAAAACATACTGACAAAATTACAGGCAATACAACAGCTTCATTATAGCTGAACTGTATTTGTAGTTTCCGCCAAGTACCATAATTATTACAAGCAGTATAGTTATTCGTTTTTTTATTAGGCCTACAATTATGTTTTTCAAAAAGTGTTTCCAAGCTAACAGGAAAGGTTCTCACAACAATGGGTAACATTTTGGTCTCTAAAACGTTTTTACAGTTACCTTGGCAGAATATTAAATATCAACATATTAAAAATGTTATTCTTAAGTGGTTAGTGGAACATTTATAAACATTACAAAATTTAAAAGTTTGAATAATGTTTTTATTCCCAGCAGTAACAATAATATAACATATAAAAAGGACGTCTCCAATGTTCCCAGAATTTACCGTTTGTTACTTAATGGAGGCACAGAAATGCTTCCTGGTTTGTCACGTTTTGGGCTTTTTTTAATTTATCAGTGATTAAACATTTAAATCTTTATTGGCTGTGATTAGCAAATGAAAACATGTATGGACAAATCCATTATTAGAAATACAAATACCAGCCAGACCAATGAACACAGAGTCTTTGACAGGAAATGCAGTGTGGAATGGCTGTGTTTTGTTAAAGGTCTGACCCACTGTCATCAAGGTGAGGACACTGTGACCCAGCATGAGATGAAACAGAGTGAACAGTCTGGCTTTCCTCAACACAACTCTGCTCACAGCTGTGCTAAACAACTTCACTGAGAGTGTAGATAGTGTGTGAGTCCCTCACCACACAAAGGGGTGGTTATATATTTGGGAACTCAAGAGATTAGATCTGGCTAGATACAGCGGATATCCAACAATATACTCAGAGGAAACGTCTTCCAGACTGAAACTGCTCCCTGTACACTGATACACACCCTCAGAGTGAGACTAGATTCTACTGTGGGACTATTTATACTGCGTGTGAGAGGAGCCAGGCTGGATTAACGTCTGCCTGAGATCTCAGCAGGCTGAGTGTGTTCACAAAGACTGTCAGCTTCCCTCATTCACTTTCCCACTGATGTCTTACTAAAACAGATACCTTGCTGAGCTCAAACCAAAGTCATTTTTGCCAGATTACACTGTTTTTTAAACTTTACACTGTTTTTAAGACTATCTTTAAGATGTGGAGTCTTAGCATATTTGTTGATGCTAAGATTTGGATTTATTATCATAGCTCTTGCTAATTTCTCTAAGAGGTCATATAGGAATGCCCTTGCTTTTTAAATACAAGACATCAGTGTCTGATGTGCTTTTTAAAGACATTAGTGTCTGATGATCAGGCCACTTTTAAAAATGAAGAAAACTAATTTTTTTAACAGAATAACACATAAAAAAACACGTTTCCGAACTAAATGTAAAGTTAGAACGAAAAGTTAAAGAGTCTCTCAATTCTTACAGAATATATAGAGCTTAAAGTTTGAAAAGTCACATTCATAGTTTTCAGATGTCATTCACTTATAAAGGACAGCATTGTTTAGATGAATAAATGCTGTTCTGTCATCAGGAAAAAAAAATATTTCTCACACTGAGAGAAATTGCATTTTGTGAACTGTGTGTCAAGGAGGGGCCTGACAGGTACTAAATCTCTGTTTTGTTAGCTTGTTGCACAGTAAAACTCACGTTCACATTCATTGGCACTGTAAGTAGTGGCTGGTTTCCATGGAAACTGGTTGAAGCCAGGGCAACAGTGATCACATGATGGGCCACAAGTGTTGTGCTGGCAGTAACACTGAAACCTGTGAAGAAACAGAAAACAGAACATATGTTAACTAACAACAACATAAACTTGTTTGTGGTTTAACACAGAGGTAAACAATTATATTTATCTGCTTTATTTTCCAAAGGCTTCAGGGCTTTACACTCCATATATTGTAGTATATTGAGGGGCCAATATATGCAGATGAAGCACTTCATGTCTTTGGGAATCAAATGAAGCACACTAGAGCCTAAAGTGTTTATATTCAAGTGTCTAAACTTCTCAAAATGACCAAAATGATCAAACTGTTCTCGCTTGCTATCTTTTCCTAAGAAACCTGAAAAGCTTATGGAATTAATCATGAGACTTAGCAGTCTGCTTATGGGTGGCAGCCTTTACAGTCATATAATCAAAATGCCAAACAATGGCGAGTAAGAAAAGATCAAACACTCAAACAAAAAGTTTTCAATATTTGTACAAACCACGTTACATAATGTCTTCGGAATTAGCGAATCACGAATGGAAGTGTTTCGGAATGGCTTACAAATTTTCAACATGACTGATCAGCTCTATTGCATAAAGCTTTAACAATGAATCTACGTTTATTTCAGAGATATTAAACAGGAAGTGAGTTCTGGTGTAAAAATTGTTGCTGATCTAAAACAAGCACATGCCGACCTTTTCAATTCCACTCATCTGAGTGTTATCGAGCATAAACAGATGGATAGACACACATGGAGACGTTCTCAGAATCGGTTTGGATGGTTCAGCCTGAGTGATTGTAAAATCTTTCATTAGCTCCCACCCACGGTCAGAGCAAGTGTTCCAGAGCCTCACCTCAAATGAGCTACAGTCAACCATACAGATACTCTCCAGAGTCCAGAAACCCTCAGCTTCTCTTTAGATCTCCTTCCTCCAAGACCTTGACACACATGCCTGAATGTCTTACGCTTCAGGTTAAACGTACAGCATGGGTGACGTTACCATCTAAATTTTCCCATAAATCAACAACACATTGACCTCTTTTAATACCTGGGGCAAGCAGGTGTCTTTGGGAGGCTTAGGAAACGCGTGATTGACCTTTGACCTCAGGCCTTTGACTCATTTACTGGGGTCATCTTAGTTAAGCTCTGTCAATCAAACTCATACTCCGTTTTGTTGCTTGTACACGTCCACACATCACCATTATTAATTCAGTCACAATTTCATCTTGATTTACTCATTGGCTGTGTAGAGAATGGCACATTACTATACTACGTTTATTGTTTGTACAGTATGGGTAATTTTACCCAGAATTCAATGCACTTAACTTTACCTTTTTCCATGTGACAAATTGGAAGTAATATACGCTCAAATATTTTTGCCTCTTTATCATTTTATCATTACTTACAACTATTTAACCCCTCTCATTTCAAAGCAGTCTTCACATAAAACACAATTAAATCCTATATACCAACTACACATGCTGTGTTGCATGTTAGTTTTCTTTTAAATACAGGGGTAATAGTCTCAGAGGAAAACATCTGGGTTCAAAGGTTCAGTAAATCTCCATATTATCAGTTACACGCACATGCAGACATGCACCAAAACCTTCATATACAGGAAATCGCAATATGGGAGAGATCAATGCAGGTTAAATTTCCTTCCTCTTTGAACGCAATGCTAGCATCTGTTTCTAGTTAAAATTATGTCTATTAACCCTCTGAGTTTTGATATGGCCCACACATTTAAGAGTTTTTTTTAAACTGAAAGATTTGACACCTTCCATGCAGTTCATATTCCTGTTCACTCATACTGAATGCTGCAAGAATTTGTGGAATGACCTAAGTCTGGCGGATATTTCTCAATGGCGACATGGCTTTGCATACAAAGAGCCAAAAAAGTCTTCACCTAAAGTCTTCACCTAGTAAACACCTGATCTTATCTGCTTTATGTACAAAGGTCTTGTACACTAACATATCACATCACACATATGAAATAACATTACTAACATTTTTGCAAGATTAGTTTTAAATCTTATTCCAAGTTTAATCATTAAACAATTGCAGCCGAGAATCCAGTATGCTGGAAAACAAATGCAGCCATTTTAGAGACAACTTCAACAAATGGAAAACGTCTCCATTCACTGAAGCTTTCTGATACATTCTACAATATGTTCTACAAATAACCTAAATAAAACCTTCAAAGACATTTAGTTCATAGCATCCACTGTAATAGTGAGTGAACCAATGGTGAACTGATGTGTTTTAAAGGCATTGGTCCCTTAGCAAGTTAAGAACAGAGAGAGACAGTATGCTGGACTGTCCCAGAGGTACACTGCTAACTTTAATCGAGCTTGTAAATCCAGATGCCTGCAGGCCTTCAGACCTGAAGAATGTCCCTCCAGCCACCATCACTCACTGATACTCAGTGATCCAAACGTCGCTTGCTCTGTGGTATTATTGGACCTGAGGCGGTTTTCTATAACCCTGGATTACATTCAGGCTCTTATGAAAGCTTAGTTCTTAGGAACAACCAATATTTAGAGGTAAAATATGTGCAGAAAGATGAGAATCAGGCAAGTGCGGACACCTGCAGTGCTATAATCTGCACTCTCTGTGCAGTCAGCTCTGTGTACCAGACCAGCGTGTGTGTGCCTGTGTACACTGAATGCTGTGCAGGTGGAAAATGAAGGTAATGACAAGCACACAGCCCCTCCAGGCACAGGAAAGGCAGATTATGAATAGTTACTACAGATTTCCTATCTGGCCCACACACTTTTGTTTTTCCACTGACTTCTTTTTATTTAACAATAAGTTAATTATAGTTCCTAACCCCTTAGCTTATCTTTAAACATAACCCTTACATAAACCTTTCCTCATTTCCATTGAGACACACACTGTAATCATGCACTATGCACTGTAATCATGATCCTACAACAACATTTGCATTTTTACTGTAGTTAACTTTTTTCTAAGCATGCAAGTATATCTTATTATTTGAATGTACTTTGGGTCAGTACTTTTCTTGCTCCACATAATTAAGGTCTAAATAACATTAATGTTGGAATGTAATATGTAAGCACAGTAGTAGAGACAAACACTTCCTGTGTCACTTACTTGAACGGGTCGTTGGGGTCTTGAGCATTACATGCCTCAGCATGCCCATTACACACACATCTTCCTCCAATGCTGATGTCTTTAATACTGTAATAATACTAAAAAACAAACACACAGAGTGAAAAATATTGATTTAAGACATTATTGTTGCTTCTGTTTATTTCTGCTTAAACTATGGTTAGTGTTGCTTTATCTAAAAAATCTGAGGTACTTTTGAGAAAATTAACAAAGAAACAAGGTGGTAGGTGGAATGTATCTCACTCTTCGTGTGACTGTGGGGTCCCTTAAAGCTTTGCCCATCAGGTGACCCAGCAGCGTGTTGGTGCGGAGGAACCGCAGACGGATATTGGTGGCCTTGGTGAACTCCCTCAGCACAGGAGAGTATGAGAAGTTCATGGCACCTGGTCGCCCATTAACCAGAGACACCACGATCTGCAGTGACCATGAGAGACACACAGGAACACAAGCTATCGAGTGGCTACACTGTTACAAAAAACTAAAATGTTGATATCAGAGTGAGAGACAGTTTTAGGGGTTATTTGTGAAATATGCACAAGACTGTACCTCTCCATTCTCCAGAGGAACTATACGAGAGTATTCTGTAGTGCAGATGATGTCATTATCATGGCTGATACGTTCAATTGTCCTCTGACCGAAACGCTCGATGCAGTCTCTCTTAGAGGCTGGAATAAAAAAGATAATGAACTATTGAGTTAATAAAACGTAAACTATACAGTCTGAGACAAGAGCCAGGAATGTGTTTTTGTGGTAAATTAGCAGAGAATTTTACTTGTAAAATCTTTGCATCTAGTTTTCATGTAGGAATGTGACAGTGTGAAGATGACAATTAGTTTTTGTATCATGATGTGTTTAATTTTTTGTAACCAGCATGCATTGAGAGGTGTCTCGTGCTTTGTTTGACTGGAAACTATGCTGATTACAATTGTCTGAAAAACTACGTATTTTCAAAATCCAACTGGTTGGATCTACAAAAAGAGTATAAAATATATAACATATGAGATGAAATATAAAATATTCTAATACAAACAGGAACACAGTGTATAGACATTGTATAGAAGATACTTAAGACACTTGTGGGCTAAAGAACTGCAGTTACAAGCAAATCAAAAGACTATTTTGTTTCATACTGATGACTTGAAATGCCATCCAAGGGGTCTGTTTATTGTTGACTGTTCTTAGTTCCGCTGTGGCCAGGATTGTGTTGCCACCTACGGTACTGATGGCCTTCAGTGACAAAACAACACAACAAGTTTGTTTGTGTGTGGTGTACACAAGTGGATTGAAACCATAGTGCCAGAAAACAAACAGAACAGTCCAAAACCTGACCTTTCTCAACTAACCCACACTTTCATTACCATAAAGCATTTCTCTCTATCACAGAAGGGGACATAATGTTGAAAATTTTTGCAAAATGCAAAAAATGTGAAATTTTGCAAAACAGGAAGTAAACATGATGCTTCACAACAGTGAATAAATGGAAGGCTGGTGTTGGTTATACTTACAGGCAAAGAACTGCCATGGCTGGTAGGTTTTTCCAAAGTCAATGGAGCGTTCCAGCACCCACAGATCTGGCCGTGGGGAGTTGGCGAATTTAATAAGCACATACGCAACATGGAAGAGCTGGAAAAGACAAAACAAAGAGGAATTCAGTATAAAATATCAATAGTTATAAATATCAGCTGCTAAAAAAATCTTACAAGACAGATTTGATTGGACATGTATCTAATGGATGTCAAGATAGCTAAAACTCAACCTGTTTAAAGCCCTTTAAATACACCAATGGTTGTCAGCAACTAAAACATGCTCCAGCCATCTCTTCACATAAATTCCTCACATATGAACTTTTAAATGGGAATTTGTTTCCATTCAAATCAATTCCATTCCTTTCCCAGGCTGTCTAATAAAAACAGCCCTGGATTAATACACCTAATATGTCTGTGAGGTAATATAATGTCAAAGCAGTGTTGTTTTTAATGATTGATGAATTGATGAGGCCACTAGGGTTGACAGATGTTCCCAGCAGTGACCTGATCAAAGAAACTAATTGAATTTATGAATCTGGTCTGTTTTTCCTGAGTGCTCTCCATCTGCCTGACTCCATCAATAAACAATCAGTCTGTTTCAGGACTGTGAAAAAGGAGGGACAGAGGAATTCTGTGACATCATGGCAAGAAAATAATCCCTCATATGTTTTGAGATTTTTCTTGGGTTTATACTATTTCACATTTGACAACCTGAACTAACCTACTACATCATAAAAAATTTGCTTTTTTTACTTTAGTCCTTAGACATACTAACATAAATTCTGAACCTAAATCTTAGAGTTTGAATAAAAGAAAATTGTAATTATAATTGACCATAATAGCAGAACTTTCAGTCATTGTGTGTGTAATATGCATTTTAAAGTAAATTGTTATGTTTTGATACATTTGTATGTATCATTTGTAACAATTTGTATGCAGCACATTTTCCCGTAAAATCTCTAATCACTCCCAAACTCAGCTGGTCAACTGTAAACTTTTAGTTAAACCACCTAAAATACACAGGTTTGGGATCCTCCCGCTTGTTTTCACTGCTCTCATAACACAGCTATATTCTCACAGGACTTTTGTAGCCATAAAACACAATACAAAATAGGATTTGTAGAATAGGATTAATTAGTTATTAATCTAATAAAATGTGACATACATCAGCAGCTATAAAAAATAAGAAGGATCCTTAGTGGGGCGTCCCACTAGAAATATCAAGCATTCTTCCTCTAATCTCTCTGAAAGTGTGTCTTCCTCAAGCAAGCTGAGGGCTTAATATTGAAGCATCCATCTATTTCCTCTCTAAGCCCCCTTTTACCCACCACTCACCATCCCCCACCCCTTGTACTAACTTTTCCACAATCCCTCAATGCAATGCAACCCCAAAGACCCTCTGCTACAAAGAACCACTTCAGCGACGTCTGGGGCTTTTGTCAACGCAAGCCTCTTCAGAGAAACACAGAACAAAAACACCTCTGTGGAAATATTTGAGGGGTGTGTTGGAGAAGGTGAGGTGGACGCTTTGATCTGCTGGGGATCTTATTCTGGGGATCTGTCAGAAGGTTGGTGGTCACAGGAGTGTGTACATGAACTTCAAGCTGAAGAGCTAAAGCCCAATGGCCTGTGTTGTATGCGTCTAGGAACATGATGAGAGATGTGACATGTTTCTCACAAGATCTAGAGGACCATGAGAATAGATCTAAAAATGCCCTTATAGCTTAGTATGGTGTTTTTGTGCCCTTAAAAATCAGCTTTACACAATCAAAAAAACTACCAGGTGTAATTTAGGCCTGGTAGCCACAAAATAGCCTCTAAATTATTTTTAATTATTTATTTAAAAAAATAAACAGCAGGCATTACATTGGGACTGAGATTACATTTTCTAAAAAAAATATATTTTTTCTTGCCCATACAAAATTTACCCCCACAGTGCTGGTGTAATTGGTGGTTGCCAAGCCGTTAAATGCGGTGGTTACAATGTTCTGTGTGGCTGTTAGTGCTTACTTATCAGTTGCTAGATGTTACTAGGGTATTGCTAAGTGGTACTTATTGGGCCAAATCAATGTCTCTATGATATATGGCCCTTGATATAGCCTCTACCCTAAGTATATAAAATATTATTATTTTCACTCAAATAAACGTATATAAAAATGCCTGGAGGACCGGAAAGACTGTGTTTGCATTTGTTTCCTAGAACTCAAGTATGTATTGTGAAATGAAAAGCTAAACTTTATTGTATTATGTTATGACAGCCTTTTATTTGGTTTGGTTTGGTTTAGTGTGAGCTAAGAGCATTTGAAATATCCAATAAAAACTACAGTTGTCCACACTCCCTTGGGCTTAATGATTGCACAAATTCCTCCATTGAATGCTTACTGCATTCCTTGTGTTGCCATAGTTATAAGAATGGAAAACAATAACCAGGGGACACAGGTTAAGGGACTGTGAGTGCTTGGCCAAACATTAAGCACCTGGAGAAACAGTAAACACCCTGGGCAACATAGCAACAAGTCAAAAGGACATTATAATACATTGTTCTTAAAGAGACAAACCAACTACAAGAGTTTGATAATGCTGATAGCCATAAGCTATTTTACCTGATTCTGTCCTTAAACCCAGTTTGATCATTTTGAAGTACAGGCTTTACGCTCCTTTTGGACATGTAGTATTGAGGAATATTCATTTAAACTTATCTGGATTGCGCAAAATCATATTGTTCTATCTCCTGAAATGCTCTTGTGGTATAGAAGCCGGCTGCAGGTATGAATGCATGATGAGGTTGAGGTTCTCCCTGCATGATCAAACATGCTTGAGAGTGACAGAAGATCTGGTATGTAGGATGAGGATATGAGGGGGATGGAAGAGGGGCACAAATCATAATACAGTGACTCTAAGCTAGCAAGTACACAGCAAAAGCATCAGGAATCAATTGATGAATTGTTCAATCGATTCTTATTGGCAGAAGTATTTAAAGGTTCTTATGGTTTATATTTGCAGTAATGTTGGTTGCCATGGAGGTCATCAAAAGATGGACATAAGGGCAGCAGCTATCCATCACTGTATGTTATGCATCTGTGACTTCAACATTCATTAACATCTGCTTATGAAAATGCATGAAACATATGACAGTTATCTTGAAGCGTTGTACAATAGCTGACACATATGCTGAAGCACATCTCCACTGTGCAATATATACACTATACAGAGATATTACGCGTAAAGCCATGGTAGCATGAAACATTTTTTCTCAAGTGGAAGGTTCATATTTGCACCAGTAAAGGGTTAAGCTTTAACATAAATTAAATCTGTTTTTGTCAATAAAAGCAGTGACAGTATTTATTTACCAAGGCAAACACTTATCAAAAGAACCAGTAACATGAAACATGAGGGCTTTAAATAACAAGACTAATTGACAAACACTTCAACAGTGGCACAATGAATGCTTTTAACTAGCAAAAAGGACTTCAAAATAAAAGCCATACAAAAACAAAATACATGTGAAAATGTCTACATAAATGAATACATAAATAATACATACATAAATTAATTGTTCAGCATTTAATACAGTATAACATTAAAACAATAGTTTATCACACAGCCATGCTTTGTACTTGGTGTATTGTGCATGTTTTTCATGCCAAAAATTTGGACTTTACAGAAATCCCTAAGACACTCCTCTTTACTAGTTTTCTGTTTTTATCTTCACACCACATCCTATGCTGACATAAGTTGCTGTCTGTGCTAGGGCACCAATGCTTCTCCACAGGGATTCTGGGAATGGTCAGAACTGATCCTCCACAGACCCTCCGCCACCTCTGTGTTCCGACTGGAGTGCCAGAGAGACTCGGGAATAATGGTCTGCTTATGAGAACAGCAGGATCGTCATGGAAACGGTGGATGCCGTAACAGCTGCAGCAGTGCGTTCACACCCCAAGTCCGAACACATTATAAATCCATCTGTCTTCGTGTGTGTGTGTGTGGAACTGTGTCAAGTGAACATTGGCGCACTGGTTGGTATGTACATGGAAGGCTTAAATGAACCTGCAATGGGTCGTGCCACAGATAGCAGACCTCAAAGCTTAAAGACAGCTGTTGCCCACCAGAGACAAATCTATTCCAGACACGCCTGTGAGAGCCTTGATTACAGCTCTTAATTTACAGAGATACATAAAGTGTCTCTATATATCTTCAGACTTTCAAACCATACAAACTACTACAACAACATAACATTCTAACCCCAGGGCTCCAGATACTGAATTTTCTCTTTCAAAACCCTAAAGTATTCCACAACTGGCATTCAAGTGACTAACTCGATTTTTCCATTTTCACACCACAAAATATTACAAACTTATTACAGATACAGAGCGTCTGGCTGTGGAAGACCCCGGCACATTACCAACAAGCCCAGACATGAACGTTGCCCCATGGGCAGGGATAAAAAGACAATGTTTGTGGTAACACATGTTTAGTGCCTCAAGGCAATGATGTCACTATATGAAGACAAAACAGTGAGTGGAGATAAGTAACAGAAAGGACAAGTAAATGCAGATGAGAGTTTGGTAAAATAGCTTGGTTATTGTAAATGTGTGCTCTAGTGTCCTAGCTGACTCAGTCTCCTGCTAGTGTCCTCAGTCTCTCTAGTGTCCTGCTGAACTCTGCTTTTCACAGATTAACACTGGCTACCGTAAACTGAGCAAGTGTGAACAGGATTTAACATTGGCAATCTTCACTCCAAATACTACACCATGACAAAACACTGCAGAAATGGGCTGCATAACTTTCCGCCATGCAAATAAGAAACTTTGCAGGAAGTTTTGCAAGAAGCTTAAGATATCAAGAGCTTAAATGTACAGATGACTTGATTGAGTGATAGACACTTAAACCTAAAGTTTAAAGAGCAAAACCTAACAGCCAGAGCCTAAAAACTGAATTTAAACTTCTAGTCTATAGATGCAAGCATTTAATAATAAATGGCAACATGCACAAACAGGTGTTTCTTGCACATATGCCATAAGCCCACAGACAATAGGGCTGTTGTGCTCGAGTGAGATTTACCTCATTCCATTAGACTTTTGTAATATATGGAAAGACACATTGTGTGTCAGTCCTCAGCTTCAAGACTGTCACAGATGATGTGTGTGTTATGAGGCCTGAGGCATGTGGGGGGGTAGGATGAGTTTGGAGGGTGGTCATCTGTTCACACCTGCTCCACATGCCTGAATCTTACCCTGCCCTTCCGCAGAAGCATTACTATCAGTCTGGGATAATTTGAGCATTCCAGAAACATAGATTAGGGAGTTCTCCGAGGACCAGAACTGGGTTTGGGTATTCCGACTGCAGGGTATTGGGGGAGGATTTGTGAATTCCGAACATAATTACTGTTATTCCTTACAATCACCTGAGATCTAAAACATATCTCCTTGCAGGTTTTAGAAGGGCTATGCTCAGATTTTCCATGACACTTTGCAATTACAAGTCAGAGGTTTTTGTATAAATAAAATGTTTCTTACCAAAATCAAATGATCAAAGACCAAATTAAACAACAATCAAGACCAAATTATCTGAGCTATGCTTTCCATCTCCCTATTATTTATGTCAATTTTATTGCTTATAAGAAAATTTTACATGAGACAAATGGCTTCAATGAAACGGAGAGCTCCATTAATACTCCTCAGCTGACTAAGTAGAAAGCAGGTATCTGTAATTACTGTTGCTTCTGAATGACATGGGAAGTTTAAAGGGAGTGAGCTCCATGTGTTTTTCTTTCCCAGACTAGGAGGTAAAGTGGTTGACTGGTGGTAATTCACTGCTGACACTGCTGGTTCTGCTCCTGGCATCTTCTGCTCAGTCTGGGAAACAGCGGTGTGTGTTATTGTGTTCCAGATGCTGTGCAGACTTCACTAATTAGATATCCCTGTCGGAGTGTCTTATCTGTGGTTCTCCCATCTGGTCTAACACCCCCACACACCCCCACAATCACTGAGCTTCTCAAGGCTCTCTAGAAAGAAACAGTGAAAATGCCTGAATTTTTAAAGTGAGGCTACGAACAGTATGTCCAGGACTGTTGATTAAATCGACTGGGCCCCTGGGCCCTCATAAATAGGATATAACCCTAATGGAACTTTTCTCATTGCAAGTCCTGGACAAAGTGACAGAAACAAACATCCTAAGTGACATCCTGAGTATAGAAGGAAAACCAGAGAAAAGGTGGAAAAAATTATATTAAAGATAAAAAGTAAGACTTTTAGAGGAACTCATTGAGACAGGCATGGCCACAAGATATTGGGAGACAGAGAAAGAAAGAGAGAACAAACATAAAACAGAGACAAAACCAGCTGTTGCAGTACATGATAATATATTTTCTGGAGACCAAATTGTCCAATATATAATCAATACAAAGAAATCAACAAACCTCAAAGGATAATAACTTTGTCTTTAAACACACACACACACACACTCTCTCTTTGGTAACA
The DNA here is from genome assembly GCA_036877625.1 of Ambastaia sidthimunki. NCBI lineage: Eukaryota > Metazoa > Chordata > Actinopteri > Cypriniformes > Botiidae > Ambastaia > Ambastaia sidthimunki. The sequence goes on from JAZGTK010000179.1 coordinate 109,157, forward strand.
TTTCACACACACAATCTTGTTTTTCTACCACTGTGGAAGCCAAATGTCCCACAAGGATGTTAAACGTCCCACACACCTACACTGTGGAGACCAGCCAGCAGAATAAGCATTTTGTACAGTATAAAAGTCATTACGTCTATGAAAAGTCCCCACAAAGCTAGAAATCTATTGTGTGTTTCTGTGTTTGTATAGTTTGTAGAGTGTATATATATATATATATGTGTTCAAGTATATGTAAATTATGTGGACAGATTTACGAATGCAACTCATAAACTTCACCTCTAGTCTCTTTCCCACTGAGACTAACCCTGCCCTGCTCAATGAAGTGTATGAATGAGAGTAGCTGTATAGACTCAGTGTGTGGCAGAGATCAAGCTTTGAGTGCCTTGAATCATTGGAGGACCTCCACCTCTACTGAAAAGTCCTTAAAGAGGAAGCAGGAAACAAGAGCCAGCACCCTCCTGCCAAGCACAGTCAGAAAGTCTTTTGTGCTCCTCTGGGAACTCATTGAGAAGTTGATGTGGTCAAGGCAGGTGTCCTCTCATTCAGCACCATGAATCACCACCAGAGCTTCATTAGACATGGTCCAGTCTGAGTGGTGGTCAGTTTTTGAGTTTAGCCTTTACATCTGCACTAAAAAAGGGGCAGTGACTGACCACTGATACAGAAGGAAGATCCAGTGAAACTAAACAAAAGTTCACTGATTTGAACTCAACCAACAGAGTAGAAGATGATGACTGGATATAGAAAAGAAAAACCTCTTTAATAACAGAGTTGTTTCTCATAGGCAGCAGTGAGATTATAAAAAAAGAGAAAATGAAAAGATCTGCTTAGGTGCTCTGCTTCTCAGATGTTTCTCCTGTGAAGAAAGATCTCCAGTATAATTTCAAATGCATCTTCTCTAGAGTTTCAGACAAGATCACTTAAATCTCTCATATCTCAATTGTGTGCACAGTCAGTCACCTAAAACATGAGAAACGATGAAATTGATGTTTGGAATCACTGACATCAAACTTTGCAAGACATGTCTTCACTGAAATTTGAGAGTTACAACTTTTTCTAACTTAAATATTGTTTTTTTTCAGACGTCTATACCTCACTATCATATAGCATCAGTATACATGAAATATAGTTCAAAAATCATATGCACTATTTTTTTCACTATTTTTCAAATCATATGCTCTATTTTTTTTGTTGTTGATCCCTATTAACAACAATTCCTGGTCACTGCATGCTTTCATTATATGGTAATGTGCAGTGCCTTGACAAGACACTTTCCTAAACGTCTTTTGTTTTTCATTAGAAACAATGTTTAACAGTATATAAGCAACACTGATGAGGTCAGCTAAACTGCCACCTATTCAGTTAGCAACAGATGAAGTAATAAAAGAAACATTCTCCCTCTAAGGCTTTATTTAAAAAAATGCTACACTGGGCCTTTTTTGTCAAGGCTGAAGTAAGAAGTCAGTGTTTGAGAGGTGATGGCTTTTGTACAAATAAAATTCAGGAATAGTTGTTCACGTCATCTGTATTTGGATCCCTCCTGTCCCATTAAGCCTTTTATGGTTTCTCACATGGAGGTCTTTTTTGGCTTGTTTATCTGCCCTGTTTATCTCAGATGGAGAGAGGGATGGATTTGTCACTGCCATTCACCTCGTGGGTTCTTATGCTAGAGGGTAAAGTTTATAATTCCACCTAGAGGACGTCTTCAGTATTAATAAATCTACTGTATATCAAACTGAGAAAACACGCTGGTGTTTTTGTGCTATTGTGTAGGCCTTTAAAACTTTCGAATCATAACTGGCATGTGTGCTGTCAGGGATTCTGCGACGTGATTGGTCACTAAAGATTTACTGATTAACAACCAATAACTCAATTAAGGCTCCTGCTAAAATTAAACCCACAACAGTGACTGAGATGAATCACCCATTTAAGATCAGTCAACACTTTTTCTGAGGCCCTGTAAGTCATAGATGCATAGATAAAACACAATATGGTTTGTTCCAGTGTTGGTAATGTCCCTCTAAAACCACTTTGTTGTTGATTTGCTGTGCAGAGGCTCCTGTATTTCCTCGGCGGCCAAAATTCTCAGGGCCCTGATTTAAAGTGGGGCCTTAAGGAGGGAAAAGGTTAGTAAAAACCCCTTCAGGGCAAAAAGGAGGGGGGGAAGGTATTTATATCCCTTTATTTGCCTCCTTAACCAATGTGACCCCCTTATCCGCAACAAACACTGTTCCCCTCCCCTCTCAGGCCCAACCCAAGCAATGAGCCATTGAATGGATGAAAGACTCCAACAACAGCCCTTGTTGACCCGGCAAAAACAAACATTTACTTTCTCATTAACAAGACCAGCTCTCTGTTCTATCATTCACTCCGTCCCTTCCTATCTTTTCAGCAATCTTTGCTTTACATTCCTAAAAACACTATCATCTGTCATGTGGAGAACAAAAGGAGAGAATATGAAATTTGTGTATTCAGACATGTGGGGAATAAGTTCTAATTTTTTGTTTTTATCTGTAATCAGTGGTCACCTGCTTAACATAGTAAGAACTCATATCTATTCATTACAACATTTGATGGAGAGAATGAGACATCAGGTTCAAACCCTCAAACTGAACTCCATGTCATTGTGCCCAAAATGTAGAAAGAAACTTTTGTGTGGCCCAAACACATTACCATTATGCTATTAATAGTCCAACTTCATAATGTCAATTCATTCCAATGACTAAGAGTTGCTAAGAACTAAATTACTTTTACTTTACTAAATTATTTCACTTTTAAAATTGTGAAATGATGAAATGCAAAGCAAGTAATCTCAATAAATATGTGATAAATATGTGACGCAATAAACAAACATGTATAAAAAAATGTAAAGAGGATTGTGCTCGTGCCATACTACCAAAAATAAAGTTCACCATGACAGGAAAATCCTGCTAAGACTACTGCAGCTGGTTTCACATAATTGGTCATTTATGGTCATTAGATGGTCCAAGATGTTTTTCATGGTTGATCTGGATAAACTGATTTACAACTGGTGCTGTTGAGATCAACATGTTTATGACTGTTAGAGCAGCTTGCCTAATAGATACAGATTAGCTGTGTTAGTTAACTATGCTCAAAAATAAAGCTTGGACAGATTGAGCACCTTTAGTGTGTACAGTACGAGGTCTTCAAAGATCTCAGTATAGGGGAATCAGAATAGCACAACTATCAATAAGAAGATCTCACTTGCCAAAATACCCTCATACACATTACTTGCCTTTATTTATACCTCAGGTTCTTACCTAAGAAACAGAAGTCAAGGCAAGTTTTAGATCAACATATATTTTCGCCCTTGGCTGACCATTCAGCTAGAGAGATGTAGATGGGTTTCATTTTCAACTGAATGAAGAGACAGGCCTCAACAAGTATTAGAGGGCCTTGCTGAACTCTGCCACATTTCTGCCTCCAACTGCCATCTAAAATTCTCCCGCCACAGTCACCTGTTACTGAGGGTCAACTGGTCATTTAGCACATCAACCTATTAGCCTCTGAGTTGAGTTCTTTTTCTCAAAAGAAATATCTGAGTTAGGTTTAACTAGAAGTCTCTGTTTTCCATTTCATCTTATGCATGCTTTTTTACAAGAAACAACAGAAATAATGAAGAGATATTTTCTTTTCTGAGGAATTTACCATTGACCCTGAAATTAAAGCCAATCACTCTAACTTAAGAATGATTCATTGGTTTCTTCTGCTCCACAGTTTTTGCTTCAATGTTGTCACTTGAAAAAGTCTTCTTCCTGTCCATGACCTTCTCAAAGTTCACATTTCTTCACTGCTTCATTGAGAATGGAAGACTTCTCTTATTTCCCTCTTCTACCCAACCTCTCAAAACATGCTGTTGAAATGCTCTGCTAATATTTGAGAGAGGAGTGGAGGAAACTATGCCCTGCGGCAGTTACACCAATAAAGGAGATAAGACCAATCTGTTAAAGGCTGGAGTCAGGAAGTGAAGAGATATGAAAATCAGTGCTACTGGTTGACAAGGTCAGAGAATGCATGAGATTAACGTTTCAGGCCACATTGACCTAAAGACACACTGTTAGCAGAACCGGAACACACAATTGAAGAAAAGTTGGAATGCACAGAACATGTCAATCAGAAACTCGCATTAGTCAATTATTTTCAAAGCAGGAATGCGTGAGGAGCTTATATCTGCTGACCTTCCAAGCACGGAAGCTCCTCCAGATCTCCCACATATTTTTGCCAAAAAATTTCAGCCAAGTGCTGGAGAACCAGCAAATACACAGTCAATGCATCATCATCTTAGCAAGATTTTGATTTTACACAATTAGTTATGTGTTGAGACTGGATCCTTCTTGATCTTAGTCCACTAACTGGACTAAATACAATGAACACAGCTGCAAGTAAAACTGGCATCTCAAGTCCATACAAGCTCACACACATGCTCGGCTCCCAAAGGAATAGAGATTACGTCTAGTGGGTCTCTAAACAACAGTTAAGACGGAAGCTTCTAATCTGAAGATCTTGTTTATCTAAGTGAAATTGAGTGAACACAGGCCACAAAAAAGATGTTCGAAAAGCATTTTAAAGCCCGCTGAACAGTTAAAAATAGCTTTTTTTCTAAGACAACAAAGGTTTGGTCTGACTAATGAAGAGGTTAGCCAATCATATCAGAGCAAGTGTACATATAAAGGTCTTAAAGATACAGTAGCAAACTATTTTAATTCTATAGGTCAACTAAATCATGACTCTTTTTGCAATGAGAAACCTTAATAACATAAAGGGAAAAATGCTACAAAGGTGTAGAATATGGCTCCTTCAATAAATAATAGGAGGTGAAGAGAGGTCAACTATGTGTCAGCTAAGATATATGCATGAGAGTGTAAACGGGGGTCGCCTCCACCAGGGACTCTGGGGTAAAGAGGCTGCAGTAAAGTTGCAGACAATACCTTCGTCGTGATCAATGACGAATGTCAAGGCAGATGATTCTTAGGCTCTGAGGCAGGACTTCCAATCCCTGCTGTTTCTAAATTACTCTTGCAATAATGAGGGGAGAGGCATTCTCATGGATCTCCATTATGTAAAAACAAGCCATGCTGAAGTACTAAAGTCGTTTAGAAAGAATGAAAGAATGACCAGGGCTCTGACAAGCAGGAAATTGAGGATCATATAAACTGTTTGCGTTTAACATTATTTTGGTCGTATTGTTCTACTCTTTCTCGATCCCATTAAGAGGCCCATTTTTCTGCTAAGTAAACACTGTGAAAGACAGGGAGAAACAGGGCTGAATTGTGTAAGCATGTGGAAATGTACATGTGCATGATATTAGGTGGTCAAGAACAAGACAGCTTTAGTTTAAATAAAAAGGGCAGAAGGACCAGGTAAAGGATGAGAACAATTTTAAGGGCCCACAGGTCCAACAGGGCCCCACAACAGTTACTACAATATACAGTAAAGGAGCCCAAAATTTCTATCTAAGGTCCTTTGGACTGAGTAAATAAGCAAGCAATTGGGGCGACTTTACCGATTAATCTCAGAAGAGTTTAGGAAACAATAATAAAATGTCCTCACTTTACTCTTGTTGTCCTCACACTGATGGTCTAACTGATCACATTGGTCTTAACAAAGATCAATGTACAAGAACACACACACACACAGACATGATAGATCTTGTATGTGAAGCAGGATAACACACTGTAATTGGAAAACTACCAGCATTTGTGGTTGTGGTTAAATTTTGGCATAAGTGCCCTGCACTATTTGTATAACAGGCAAAAATGATACCTCAAATTATGTAAACTATATAATGGGCAAATAATCTTTTAATTACACAGAAGGAGGACCTGACTTGAGACATAATTAGAGCAGAATATTATAGAGATTTAGAATCCTGAAACTTTATCCTGGATCTATCAAGGATTAAATGAGAGCAATTACCTGTTCCAACACATAAAGATGATAAAAACAAAAAGACTGAATAATCAAGTAATAAAGAAAGCGAGAAGAGAGTGCAAGAAGAGAGAGAGAGAGAGAGAGACTTGCTCAATTGCAGGAAAACTTTGGTTCTGTATGGTTCTCACAGCTGGCATCATGCCCATCTCTGCACATGGCACACAATGGGGCACTTTAGTCCACACCGAGTCACATTCAACCCTACAATACACTCAAACACACACTGTGTACAGTACAGCTCTGGCTTACGCATCATCTATTTTTAACTATTTCATATGGTTAAAAAGAAAAAAGCACTACAAAAGGGTACAGCATTTGCGTTAGGAGTGTAAATATTTAAATGGCTAAAAGTTTCTATAAACTTTCGCATTTGTATGATTGGTGGATGTGTTAGAGCGAGATGACAAATAAACAACCGGGATTTTTACGAAGTGACTGATGTTTTCCTGACAGACATGATTATTATTTTGACGCTGTGTGTGGTGTAATTCAGACCTGCTTCCTGACAGGATCTTATTTGTGATTATACTGAAAATGATTACAGGTTACCAACTGAACACTTCAGAAAATACACAGAGAATCATCTAGTTTAATCTAAGTTAAGTACATTGGTGTGGTGTTTTTTTTCTCACTGGCAACAGAACTTAAATACCTAAAGAATGAGTCTAGTAGTCTATTTAAGTTCTATTTAAGAAATAACTAGAAACAAATCCCTTCTCTCCAAAACACCTTTCAAAATTATGCCAGTCAGCCAGGACATGGTTTCTTTTTTATCCTTATCTTCTGTGACCTTTTATCTTCGGTGATCAACAGCAATTTGTATTGTTGTATGAACACCCCTTTAGAATAAACCTGACTGAACACTGACACATCTTAAGAATGTATTACTGTGTATTTTGTACTTTGTGTACATGGGTTATTTCCTAAATTAACAGGTAAGAAATGCAACAGGTGAGCTAATGTATATATAGGCCTATATGAACAATCCTTCTAAAGAGCCTGGGGAGGTTTAACAGAAAGAAAAGGAGAGATAAAAACTAAGGCATGAAGTTTGGTTGCGATGGGGAGGGTCTTTTTTTCCCCTGAACAGGTTCAGACAGATATTGGGTTAACTAACATTCCTATCTCATTCTTCTGCTCCGGGGAATCAAAAGCGCCTCATACCTGTGTTACAGAAGGTCTTTTTTCATTCTCTTTTACTCTATTCACACAAACACACACACACACACACAGATAAGTTCATTCACACTGGCTACTGACCCTCCCTTTACCTGCATTCCAATCTGTCAGATAAAGAGCCAAAGTTCCATTAACATATACCCTCCATAAACCTCTCTCTCTCTCTCTCTCTCTATATCACTCTCTTCAGTGATGTATGTATGATGCTGTTCTATTGCTTTTTAACAAGCTGGTGTAAGTGATGCTAAAAACAGCAGCCACATAAAAGAACAGTCAAAAACCAGTCACTATTCACTCCCTTCATTCAGAGTGTAAGAGTGGCATGATAGGCTTTTAGTTTGTTACACATTACAGTCCTGTTCAAATTCCTTCTACTACCTTCTGATTGGTCAAATAATTTTGTAATTAGCACAAAACAATACAACTGACCATTTGTTCCAGGCACCTGATATCCAACATAGCTAGACTAGTCAATTTATTTATTTTTTTTGTTAAAATTGTAGGGCTGCATGAAAACAACTTGCTATTGCCATAAAAAATATGATATGCGATACAATAATGTTTAAGTTTGTGAAGTCAATTTAACGAATATTAAAGTAAATTCAACTTTAATAACCAACACACATTTTGACATGCATATTGTGAGATGGACATTTGTGATAATGTTAATGTTGATATATCTTGCAGTTCTATTAAGTAATAGTGTTAAAAATTGAATAAGGTACAGTACACACAATACAGGCTAAAAAAAGACACATTTACTTTGGGGTCCTGATTACCCTGTCTGGGTTTATTTTTCAATGTGTGTGAGATCACTACATTCTAAATGGTAACAAAGCATTATCAACGCATTATAAATTATCAAAATATTTAATAAACAAACACAAATCTGACCTGCGCAAATTTAATATGCAGCAGTACACACCATTTATGTGGAAGCCAGTGTCAAGGAGAGTGTGAGTAATGTTTATTTACATTTACAGAATTGTTTAAAAAATAAAGCACTCATAAATGCCTCCTAGCTATTCCGCTTTTCAACAATAAACACTGCCAAGACATCGTGTTCAGAGCAACAAAACAAAATCTCTAGATGAAATCCTGTCTCAAGCATGAATGGATTAGATTCAACTTTGGGTCCACCCTTGAAATTCTACACCAATGTGCAATCCACAAAAGCGTCTGCTGTAGCCCAGGGAGTCAGATGTCTCTACTGTATGCAGAGTAATCTTAACATAATATGTGAGCGTGGGTGTGTGTGACAGAGAGTCAGACAGACAGAAGAAAATGCAGAGGTGACATACCTGTCCTAAGTCCAGGGTGACATTGACCTCATTGTATTTTGTACTGCGGGAGAGCGGAGGGCTTTGCCACCATCGTTCTGTGCCGTCAATGGCGTTGCTGATAGGATGAGCTCGGTTCGTGTCTTCTGAGGAGCAGATGTCACAGTACTGGCCCTGTGAAAGGACGTGAATGAAAATGAATGAGCTGATTCAATTACTGTTGAAATGAGTAAAAATAATTGAAAAAACAGCAAGACTTAACATCTTAAGCATTTACACAAAAGAATATGCATATCTTAGTATGTTCAGATTATGCTATAATGTATGAAACTTTTCAACAACTCTGTGGACCATATAACTAGTTTTGCTGAATAAATGCTGCAGCGAAATATTGACCCTAATCTGAGAAAGAAGTGCTTGTACGTAAACCAAATGACTTTGCACAAGTTCAGAAAGCATTAATAAGTCACATGATCAAGCCTAGCAAGTTACTTATCAGTTCAACATGCTGTCTGACCTATAAGCAGTTTTCTTTCACTCCTAAATTTGACAAGCTTCCAGCAGCAGATCAGATTAAAGAAGTCTTATTTAACCAACTCTGATCTACTGTCAGTCCACTGAGTTTTTTTAAATGGCTCAATTTAGACTAATTAGAATGTTAAAAAAAGAAATCCAGTCCTGCGGGTTCAAATGTTCTCAGTTTCCTTTGTTTGTAATTTTTTTTCTGATAATACAGAAACAAAGTGGAAGGTTTTTTTCTAATAATAAGCTCAGCTGCATTGTGAATGAAAATAATGTAGATATTTAAAACAGTAATGCCTAATGTTGGAGTAAAAATAACAGTAATCCTTTGCAACTGACAGCAAACAGCTCAAGACACTTGTTGCTTGTGAACACTGAGGATTGTGGGGGTTTATTATGCAGGAATTTCAGTGAAACATCATAAAAAAACTCCCCTCATTATTCAACTTATAATTCATAAAATTATGCTGAGTTAATTCATGTATCAAGTGAGTTAAGACTTTCTTTAGCAGGAATTACATATTGTCCAAGAGAAGCTTGCAGTCAAAATGCCAAATTTCTGTAATTTGTTGTCATTTCCAAAATACTGTTCCTACTATTGAAGTCAACTGTAAAAAAGGATGTTTTATTGAATTCTAATGAATTAACTAAAGTGATTTTTATTGAATCAACTGGACTACAGGTTGCAATGTTATACTTGCATATTCTTTTATGTGTGGTGTAAATCTTTGTGTCTGTGTGTGAATCTCTCTCCCTCAAGGTTTTCTATGGGAATGCCGCACATTCCTCAGGGAATATCCCAGTAGCATTGCCACACGGGGGTTGCAATCTTTAAACACTACAGTCACCTGCTAACAAGCCAAGTCGTGTCTTCACAGGCTTCTGCTTATGAAGCTCAGTGGGGGTCACTTATGAAGGATTATAGCACTATATACAGATTTTTTGTATTGTCATCTTAAGCCAATGCAAAGTTGCACAGTCTAAAATGCCTAATAAACTGTCCTGGCTTGTTCTTCTGTTTTTTTTTAAGTTAATATACCAGAAAGTGTCATGTTAATAGTAAAAAGACAGCACTAAGTATTTGAGTACCAAGTAAATACCAGGGTACATTAATATGGTAATCTGTCAATTTTATGGTAACAAAGCTTTACAATCATGATTACCATATTATACTCATGATACCATAATCGTATATAGTTCTATTACAATGCATTGCACACCATGAACAATAGTCTGGTAAATATAAAAACTGCATAGAATACATTAAAATCTAAAGAAATTATAAAACGTTTAGTAATATTAATTTATAATAATATTAATGAATCAGAAACATACATAAAAAATAACGCGTTTTCGCGACTTTTACCTGAATAGTCTGACTCGGGTCCCCAGATACGGGCCCCCCGACAAGTTTGCAGTACAGGTCCTGGATCGAGTGCCCGTTCTCGTCCACTCCACAGGTTGCCGTGGCCTCAATTTTTGTCCCCTCCGCCAGATTGAAATACGGTGGGTGCAAACTGAATCCGTTCACGCCGTTGATTTGCAATTCCTGCGCCAATGCACCGTAAACGAGCAGCAGCGTTAAAAACCCGAGCACCGGTGCGCTCAGCGACATTTCCCGTGACGGTCCCTTCGCCATCTTCACCTGTGCCGCACACTCAATCCTGTGAAAACTCAACAAAGTACCAACCGAGACGATCTTGCGGTGATAATGACGGACATTTGGAGAGAATAACTTTATGACGGGTCGTTGCGCTTTCTGTCTCTATGTAATGTACTACAGTAGCTAGAAACGCAGATCGGTGGGCACCTTCACTCTGCTCTCGGTCTCTCTCTCTCTGTGTTGCTGAGTTGAGAGAGGGCAGTGCAGTGCATGTGCAGTCCCGTCTCTCTCTCTCTCTCTCTCTCTCTCTCTCTCTCTCTCTCTTACACACACACTCACACACACACTCACACACACACTCACACACACACTCACACACACACTCACACTCACACACACACTCACACACACACTCACACACACACTCA
>JAZGTK010000180.1:3223-119710 GCA_036877625.1 Ambastaia sidthimunki
ATATACACACATATATTTACTTTATAATATACATATATATATATATATATATACACACACACACACACACACATGAAGAGTTTGGTTCCAAAACGGGATAAATCTAAAATTGTTAAACTGAGAAAAACAGTGTTTTCTTTCCCAAAAAAGGGTTTGTATGAAAACTACTCATTTCTGTTTCAAACTGTAATATATCATCATGTGTCTGTAATAACATCAAAAAATCAAATCTATATTTTGATTTTAAACATTTATTAAACAAACAAATCATTTTTTTTCCCCAAAATGGGTTATATCTGTGACACGTTTTTCCCCAAAATGCTAAGTTCAATTCATTAAATAAAAACTCATTTTCTGTATGAGAGTGGACCAAAATATAACCATAAACAACAAGTTATCACTTGCTAATCACTTGCTAAATTATCATTTGTGATAGTTTCCCTTGATCTATACATATGACAAGCCCCAAGAGATCGCCGGTATTTTCCCACCGCCTGAGTTTTTGTCTTTATTTGTTCCCCGTTGTGATCGTCTTGGGAAGGCTTACGCTTCTTTTCCATAGACGAAACGAGCACTGGCTCATCGATGCCATCAAAGTTGTTCATTTTATAACGCTGAAAACACTATTTAAAAGACGACAGTGTTTACCTGTGTTTACTGACAGGTCGCAGCCAGCACAGTTTGCATGTTGGAATAGTGCGCCGTGATTGGTCCAATAGATATGTTTCTTTTTGCTGAAAATCAGGACTGGTGTTTATCACGTTTTGGGGAAAAGGAAAGAAACAGTGCAGGAAAACTTGGCGGATATCGCGTTTTTAAAAAATTTTATGACAGAACTTTGAATAGAGACCAAATGTGAAGCTTATTTTGGCAGTATCTCGATTTTTTTAAAATTGGCGTTTATCCCATTTTGGAACCAAACTCTTCATATATACATGGCATTTTTGCAATGTTTATTTTATATATCTTAATATATAATGCATATTAATATATACATATATTCCAGCTTAGACCCCTATACTTCTTTGCTCACCACTGTTGCTTTTTGGATTGTTACTTTTATCGCTGTCTCTGTCGACCTTCTCTGACAGACCTTCTTTGTAATATGTCTTGATGTATTGCCGTGGCAATCCCAGATTGACTGCATGTTGCTTCTGCCTCTTTTACTGGCCAGCGTTGTCATTTAGATCAATGTCATTTCAGTGCTTTCTATCATAATATCATGTGAATAGATCTGGCTGCTCTTGAAGTGAAATTGGTGTCACGTCAAGTTGGTGTGGAATGGTTGCAATTGGTTGACCTGAATCATCCCTCACTTTAAACATGTTGTCAAAAATGGTTCTTTAAGTCTGATGTAAAACTTGAAAGATCTGAGATTCTATCTGGTATCTATAATAAAGCAATATTACACTTTCAAGAGTGTGTTATGGACATATATCATCAGGTTCTGATTCGACCGCAGGCAATCACAGCATGCTAATATACAAATATAATGGCAAAACGTTGAGTGTGATATTGGTTTTATACAACAGTTCAAAGAGAAAGTTTAGAACCAGTGGCAAATTTAGGTTTACAATATTGGCTGTAAACTATACATACACACACACAAGTGTAGTTAGAACTTAAACAGAACAAACTTCTACAAGGTCAATGTCAGTTTTTTGCACCATATACTTCAGCTTGTTAGAACAGAGTTGCCGTTTACACCAACATCCCTCAAGAGCTTTTGTCAACGTTAAGTCAGAAGAAAAAGAGGTGGGACCATTGAAACTCCCATTTGTTTACATTCATCCCACAATGCTCTACTCTGAACATAGAGTTCCAACAGTAGCTCTCTCACCCAATCAGACCTTTATTCTGATTGGCTGGGCTGACGGTTGTCACCTCTCCCTGAGCGATGCCACAGCATCATAGTGTGAAATGAGCTCTTTGTTGGGTGACCTTGCAAGAAAACAAGAGTAAAATGAAACCTATAACCCTTAACAATGGTGAGTGACTTCTCAAGCTTGGCCACTGCACCATTGAGTAATACTATGTGCAAACATTATGGTTGACTTTCTTGAAGAATACAAATATTCTGCTATAGCTCCACAGCTGAACGGAGACAGATCTAAAGCCCTGTTTACACTACAGACAGGGACAGATCACATTTTCTTCTTCAGGCCTACAACTATTTATCATTTTGTAACATATCTGATGTTGTCTGAAACAGTTGCTTGTGTTTGGCTCACTCAAAACAAGTGACCATAAATCTAATATCTCTACTGAAACAACTATTGGCTTTTACAACAAACCAGCCCTCACCAGCCCTATAGTAAGTTCAATAAAAATGTGGCAACCTTTTGTCATTACTGTAATTAAAAAAAAAATTTTTTGCCAGGATATTTACTTTTGTTTCTTTTATTTTAAATAACATTTCCACTTTAAAATTCGAGATGATCACTAAAAATATTCTTTATACAATACCATTTCTATTGATTTTTTAAAACGTTATTTAAACCTACATAGTTAAAAATTAAAACAAAAATCTTCAGAAACCTCTAAAACTATGACTTTGGTTTAGTTTTACAGTACAACAGATCTGCAAGTTGTAATGACTACACAGCTCTTCTTCTGATGTGCCACCTCACTGCCCTCTCTCACTCTCTACTTCTCTCACTCACTCTTTCTGCAGTATTGATTTAAACAAAGGTGACTTACCACTATGGCTGCAATGCAACCTAAGAAAATGAGAAAAAAGCAGTCTCCACTCCCAGAGAGGTGGGAGGTGATACAGACCACATCACAATTCCTATTTGTTTGTACACAGAAACTGAGCTTTTTTTTTTCCTCCAGAGAAATTTGTGCTTTTTGGCTTGGAGCTGTTTTACGTTCTACTATCTCACCTGTTAAAACCAAACAGATTGGATATCACTTTAATTAGCTTTGAATTAGCATGTTATGTGTACCATAACAAAATCTGTTGTTTGTATGGAACAATATAATATACATAACAAGGATTGTTTGAGGCTATTTGTCGTACAGGTGTGCGCTTGCAGTAATCAAGCAATCTGGTGCGTCTCATGGAAAGCCGCACAAAATATAACGGATCTATTATGATTGACATTTAATTAATGTGACAAAGACTAATTACGTCTACATTGTGTTTTAAGGCTGTGTTCACTCTGAGCATAATCATAGCCAAGTTACTGATACGAAAGTCAAGCTTTAAACAACCTCCCTTTAGTTTTAACATTCAGATCTCATGCTCTCCGAGATGAATCAAGACTAAAAGAGCAGCTGGCATTTTCAGGAATGCTGTCAGGCAGGTGAACAGTTAAAGACCTCATGATACAGAGCATGTCCTTATTCCACACATCATTAGAGGCTTCCAGCCATTTTGTCAGTCAGCATTAATGGTAGTCAAGAACAAGAAGAGCTGCATTTTAAACATGCACACTTCTGCTTCTACTATTCCTTTCTCCTGCCCCATCGACCCGGCACGCTGATTGTCTGGAGATGAAGAGCCTTGTGCACAGCAAGACTTGAAAATAACAAAGTTGCTGTGATTTGAAAGTCTAATTCAGCCGTGTGTACTCAATGGCACACTGGTGAGAGAGGGGAACTGGCTCCTGCAATGTGATCCTACGCTTATTTCTACATACTGTAGGCTGGGGAGAAGGTATTTTTCATCTGTCTTTTTCATTCACACTTTTCTCTTTTTATCGAACACCACAAATACTTTTTCTTGCTTTTTTTCACCTTCCAACTTTCACTGCAGGTTTGTCAAAAGACTATCTGAACTTTCTATCTTTTGAGATCTCCGTTTTAGAAAAACATGCAATGAGATGAGATGAATCAATGAACATGTAACATACAATATACTGGAGACAATGGAAGCCAGCTGGGCGACTACAGCTGCAGAATTGCCATTTCAGTTTCAGCACTCAACTAAGTGATTGCTCACATCCATTTCCTCCAAAAGCAAACAAAATAAATGGATGGCCGGTTGGTTGGTTGGATAGACTGAGGACGGAAGGATAGACAGATGGATGTAGGACGTGGTCAGATTGTTGATACCTACTGTATTAACCTCACAGAAAGGCTGTGGAAATTGTTGCTGGCAGACCTGTAAATAGGTGTTTTCCTGCTTGACAAAAGTGTGGGAAGGAAACACATCTCTATCAGAACAGATAAGCAGCCTGGTGGGACACTAGTGGTTCTGTGAGGGGCTCTATCTAAGCTATTGAAAGACAACTTAATTGTGACATTCAGAGGATGGGCAACTGTCTGTCATACACAGGATAAGTGCAATGACATGTCTTCGGGTGTGATGGACAATGTCAAATATTCATAGCTAACGCATGACTCCAGCCCCAGGTATCTCTGTATCAATACAAAATTTATGCAGAATGTCGATAAAAACTGGCGGTAGGTAGACGGTTAAATATGCATGATAGATTCACTTCTAAGACTTACAGCTTACAACTATATAATATAGCTTACAATTTAAAAATGTGATACTTTTATGGTGCCTTTCTTCATTTTAAAGCTGACAGCCCCAGTTAAGTTGATTTAAAAAAAAAACAACTAAGATTTACATCCACTATGTGTCAGTGTTACAGTTTACTCACTTGTCAATAGATAATATACAGTTACGATTTCAATTTTCTTTAGTTAATTTTAATGAAACATTGTAAATATAAATCATTGAAAATAATTTTTCATATTATTTCAGCAATTCTTTGAACCCTCCATTTGCTTTCATTAAGTTATGTATACACTGGTATTACATTGGCCGTCACCCACTCTGTACTATACATGTCAGTATCAGCGTTGGTCATTTGAAAACATTTCCCTGATATTATAAGGCTTATGGGTAAAAAAAGTGTTCAGAATTGACACAGAAAGGCCTAAAACAGAGTAATGTTACATATGCTATTGTATACTGCCAAGGAAGTCCTGTACCACACATCCGGCACAAGCACTGAGGTACTGAATACTTATAGAAAGCACAAGTGTTCTCCACAAACATGCATACACACACCTACACATCTTTTGCAGCCCACACAATGATTAGGTGGAACACATCCTCCCACCACTGCAAATGACGTAAAGCAGATAAGTATATACACATACGCACACTTTCTCTCTCAGGAAAACCTTTCTTCACCTCAGGTTCTTCTTTCCTCTCACTGCAGCAGGGAAGCAAGCGTGTGGGAGTGTTTTCAACAAGCTCCACGCTTTCAGCGAGAAATGAGCCCAACCTGCCCTTCTTCTCCCCGTCGAGGAGACACTCGCTCTGTTCAACCTCATGCTCTTATTCTTGCTTTTGAGTGCCGTCTGTTGTCTCTGTCACACCCACGTTCCCGTTCATCAAACCCGGTGCAGGATATCTAAGCTTGACATCTGGCCCCGTCTGACATATCTCAAGAGACAGGACAGGCTGAAAGCTGTGAGACTGAACCTCACTCTAACCTCCTCCCTTCCACCACTCCAAACACCACCAGATACTCTGCTGTCGCTGCAGCCCAGCCCGATCTGTACTGCGAGCCAGAATCGGCAAGTTCACCGTAGCTGGTGCTCAATCACCAGCCAACAATTATCTCTTATTGAACTCTTACATCAAAGTGATGCTGTGGCCCCTCGGAGACTGGCTCACCAACGTGTTGTGTAAAGCAACATGCTTTTCCACTCTGAGGCGAGATATTTCACACAGATGTGGGTTCAGCGCGGGTACATACTGCTCCCACAACAAATGTTGTTAAGGTCCCCTCTTACTGAATGATGTCATACATCAGCAGAGTGCATCTGAATGCTGTGAGTCTTGCCTAGTTCTGTGTATCCAAACCTTTACTTACAGCAAAAAGTCTGGTGTTTTAGCTGCTTAAACTCATGCTCAAGCCATGCCCATTTAGATGGGAATAGCCTTTGTTTATTATGTAGAGATTGGTCTCAGTTTGCATTGTTTTACTGTGATTGGGTCATCTTAGGGGCAGGGTTATCAGAGATGTCACAGCGATAGTCTAGAAAATAAATTAAAGGCATGGCACACATAAATGATTGTACAAAAATACATTAAAATTCTAAAAATGTAGATACTTTATTGTACAGTACATAAAAAAATGTGCCACTCAAGAAGGTTATTAAACTAAATGTAGGCAGTCTGTGGGCATGTCTTTTAAGGCTACCTGAGCATGAGTTGACATGACAGAGAAATATTAATTGCTGCAAGTGCTAGGGTCTGCGAATTTAAATCTTGTTACACTGGCATCTTTTTTCAAATAAACATTACAATCGCATCTTTTTGTCGCCAGATGTACAGTAGCCTACATCAATAGGCATGGAATGTTTGGATGGAGAAATGGAGTGAGCATCTCTGATACACTATGTCCAGGGTAACAGTTTTTGCTAAACACTATCACCATATGTTGCCTAGGACTGGGTCCACCCCAGACTAGAGGAAACGTTAACACTTAATACAACAGTTTCAATTGATTATGGGAAAAATCTAAGTTCAATAGCCTCAGATAGTGAGCATGCAAGTTTTCTGTACTAGTCTTTCATTCCAGTTTCATACTGTACATCTGGCTTTAAGCAATTCTTCTGAGTATCTGTGAAAGAAAGGTGTATGCGGTCACAAGCAAGAGTGAAAGCATGGAGCACTTTCACGTAACTCAGGGGACGGAGGGGCAGGCAAATGGGAGGAGCAGAGGGATCAGAGTCACTTTTCCCTGCATGTGGCACTTATGCCTGACCTTTATAGATGGCAGTCAGTTGCATCCCCTGACTGGAAGAACAAGGAGAAGGCAAAGACAGGAAACCAGATCTGGCCATTTGCACATACTCTGTTTTCATATGCAGGTCACCTGAGAACTCTGACAGAACAGAATATGAATTACGAACAAATGAACAAATAGCTTATTTGTGATTATTTGCGTTTTTTTCTGTATTCTGTAATTGCTCCAGAGACAATCAGTCAACAGCAGCAGTGCATGTGAATACAACTGTAAACAATGTAAATGATTTTAACCTACAGACAGAACCCCTTCTAAAAAAGTTTTTAAAAACACAGGCCGCTTGACAATCTTTTGTAATTGTGGGGTGGGTGTGGGGGCTTACAATTTCTGATTCAAACATTTTAATTATTAAGATAATCACAGAGAAAATAGCATTTTGTTAATTGTCAGAATTCAAAGAATAATTCATCAACCCTCATCTGCCAGTCTACATTTTTAACATATTAATCTTTATATCAGGCTAAATTAACACCAACAATGGCAGCCAAAAGCCTGTGCCTGACATTTACATAAGTTTTCATTCACAAAATGATAGCAAAGTTATAAAGTATAACTTTTTAAAATGTTACAGACAATGTCCCTAAACAGTCTGAACAGCAAGGGTTCTGTGACTCAGATGTAATTACACCTTCTCTCTGCTGTTTACTGATTTAATGAACCTAACTAAAATTAGTAAAAAACATGTTCCTTGTTCAGTCACTCATTCAAAAGATTGAGCAGATCCACAAAGAGGGTTGCAGACTAAACGCAAAACCGCCAAAAGAATGAGAAAACAGCCGCCCCAAAACAGCTCCTCTTCAGCAGGTAGATTGTCCTTCACAGCTTGATGACTTAGGAAAAAACTGTAATAAATTGAAGCATACCAGCAGGAGGAGATTCACAGCAGAGCAGACAACATAAATTACACACATCTAAGACAAAAAAAGCCTCGGTGAAAGAGAGAGAGAGGTGAAGGTAGAGATCAGCGTTGGCATAAACAGGATGTGCGATTTTAAAGGGGTCATATCATATTTTTTTGTGTTTTTTTTACTGCTGCTTGGTTACGTCCACCCAAAACAGTTCAAAATCAACATGATCTTTTGCCAGCCAGTTTGTTTGCTACTGTACCTTTAAGCCATTTGTGATGTGAATGACTATTAACACTTTCTTACAGGTTGAGATACTAAAAGGACTAATACAGTCACACTACCCCATCATTCCAGTCTATGCACAATTACTCCACAAAACAATCCCTGCAAAAATGGGCAGCACAAACTGTTATGAGTAGATAAATAATCAGGAACCTTGATGTCAAATATCCATTATTTGTGTGTAAATGTACATAGGACAGATTTTAAAAGGAGCCAGTTTTTCAGTTTAGCTTCAATATAGGACTTCAGGACTAGGGAGTTAGTTCTGAGAAAGTGTTTACATAGTACATCTCTTTTTGTCAAGGGATCAAGGAGAATTGGCTTGTTTTAGATGAGTTTGTATTAAAAAATGGCACAACAGTAAAACAAAACTAAGGCCAACGTCAAGCCAGCTGGCATTACCATAAACTCCGGTCAGGCTTGTCTGCTCTTGTATTAGTTTACAAAGATGTTTTAAACAAGTTATGCATTTGACAGGTTTTATGCTATCTGTAATCAAAGCAAGTCATGCATGTTCTGTCTGCTGCCCTCACTTCATGGATTCTATTAGAGTGCTTTGAAGAAGCCATGTTGGCCTACTAATGCCAGATTGACTACATGAGATGTGTGTTTATACAGCTACGATTGGGCGTACAGCATTGAAATGACAGCTCGGGTGTCTTGACATATTCCCAGAGTGTTATTTCCTCTATGCTCATCAAAATATTATGGCCTGACTACACTAGGATTGTTTTAAACAAGCAGACGCAGCTGCCTTTTTCCCTGTCTCTAGCTCCCCTTTAAGGGTAAGAGGTCTGTCTAGCACAGCTGTGTCATACATTTGGCTTCACTCACAAATTTTTCCATGCATGACACATAGCTATTTACAGTACATAATCAAGATGAAGGGTCAAGACCTTTTTACATCATACCATATGATTAAATGTCGTAACTTCATTGAGCATTGAGTCTGTTGTGTGAAAGTTTCTTAAAAATCCTTTTCATAAAGAGCTGGAGAAAAAAACGTATTTCTCTATAGCTTGAAAGTAGCCATTATAAAGACATCTGGTGTTAATTTTTAATCTGAACTTTGTAATTTTTGTTCCTGCTTTTATTCTCTGTATGTATGTGTGTGTGTGTTGGGGGGCAGACAGTAAGAGGGGAAAGAATAAAAAAAGAAAGAGAATAAAAGTTTAAGTTTAAAAGTGTTTGGCACATCATACATAAAGCTGAACCTGATACTTCTGTAAGCTGGCATGTCACACTGTCTTTAGTCAAGGGGCTAAATGCTTCTAAACAGTGAGTCAAAAGAAGTCTGATGAGAATAGACTGAACAGGACTGGATAACCAGCTCATCTTCTTTTATTGGCACCGACTGAGGCTGGTGATGATGGCATGATGGTGGCTTGGGGACACGCTGGGTGTGTTTGCCCTTGGACTGGATGACATCTGCCTGCTGACTGCGGCTGTCTGTCACTGCTGACTGAGTTCTTGTGAAATGAGGTTTGGATATAGTGAAGGAGAGAGAGAGACAGAGAAAGAGAGAGAGGAATATAGTAAAAGAGGGGAGAGATAGAGAGAGAGAGAGAGAGAGAGAGAGAGAGAGGGTGGAGAGAAATGCATGTTTCTCCCAAGCTGTGCACGAAAATCCCTCTATTTCAAGGCCTGCATTTGTTGTGCGCCCATGTGCATGTGCAGATCATGCACATTCTTCTTGAATGTATGTGAAGATATTTCTCACAAGAAATATACTGTAACATACAGACTATAGATAAACAACTAATGAAATCCCCCCTCCTAATATAAATACCAGAGTACACCTTGGACACTTCAGCGAACTCCTGGCAGGGAACCAGCAGGCTGCTCAGAGCTTTCCCATTACCCTCCTCATCTTCTCTCCACCTTGGCCTGCACATCAAACAACTCAGCAATACCACCAGCAGCGACAATATGGAGATGCTCTAAATGCACAACAAGAACAACATGGTAACAGCATTTCACAGGTGCTGTGCTACATACAGCTACGATAAATGTAAAATAAGTACCTGAAAGACTAATGGCCTGGTCTTCTGCTGCGGCTGTAAAAGAGCTGTAATTTTTGCCTGAGTGACAGGTAACATGGTTCCAAATCATTCATTCCCTTTCTCTCTCACTCTAGTTGTCTCATTTCTCCACCCCTGCAGTCTCCACCCGAGCCCGAACCCGGTCCTGCTCTCACAGTGCTGGAATTACTATTGGCAAATCGAGCCGGGCAGGATTAATTGTAATTCAAGGTCTATTACTGCAGCGCTTGCTTGCTTTTGCTGGATTGCCGGTTGGGCACAGAAAGAATGACTGTTCTGAGAACTGCCCCGCTCTGAGATTGTTGATTAGCCTTTTGATGGAATTGGTAAAGCAGTGGAGCTTGACTCGTGGTGGCCCTCACAAAAAGAAAAAAGAAAAGATTTCAGAAGAGTGTAGAGAGAAGATGCAGAAATATAAAAGATGAGAAAGCAAGACTGAAGTTGATGTGGTGGAGGGGGGAGGCAGTGAGAGGATTAGCAGGTTCCATCACTTGTGGAGGTGTGCTGCCCCCCTGAGGAAAGATGAAAATCAAAGAGATAGAAGAAAAGGAAAAGTGGAGACCTTAGACAGAGGCAGAGCGAATGAGAGGGAGAGAGAGAGTAAATATCAGTGTTGTTATTAGGTTTTGCATGCCTGCACTGATTTCCAGCTGTCTCACAGCCGGGGCTCTTGCGACTCTCTCAGCACTCGTAAATGTCACACCTTGTACATGCCAGTGTGATTCAACACAGCCTATATTTACCTCCCAAAATGGCAACACACACACCACTACAGATCATCGCCGCAGAGGCTGCTGAATCTTATGACAGAGGATTTGGACAGTAAGCCTTGTTTAGAAAAAACAGAGAAAGGAGGACCCATCCTACATCCCCACCTGCCAAACACAGAAATGCATTATGCAGATCTTAAGATCACACACACAGTACAGGGAGTCTCCGTTCGACACGCTGGTGAGGATGAAAAACAGGTTAGCTGTTACCCACGGCTTTTATACCAAATATTGAAGAACATCAAGGAGGAAATGCAATATTACACTGCATCCTTGAGTAACAAAGGAAATGGACACAAAATGGACTTTTGTCTGCAGCTTAAGCTGAATGTAAATGTATTTCTAGATCTGTTTAATTATTTATCTAGTAATGTACACATCTCACATGTTCATATTTACAGAGAAGAATCATGAGAGCTTCTATAGGTAAATAGCCTTGAGGTACAGCACAGTGCTGTAGGCAAGCTCTACTATTCTGTTTATTCAATGTCCTAGAATTAAGTGGTTTTCTATAATGTCTATACAACACAAAACAGAAACCTGGGTGTCAGGAGCATTTGAAAAGAAAATTGTGGCATGCGGGCTGACTGGTTGGCTGTCTTTGACAAATATTGGACCAGACCCCTGTGGAGAAGCTTTTAATCATTTGGCTTGCACAGAAAGTCTGAATGGCAGGCCGTCTGCATGCAGCATCTGCGCAAGTGACGGGTCTATTCTATGGAGCCAACATATATGTGCATATACAACCCTGAGGCCCTGCGACTCTCCAGGGAACTTAGGTAGACATCATGCTGACCACACGTCACATTCAGTTGCACAAGCTATGATTTTTTATTTATTTCTCTCAGTGTTTATTCCCTGTCCAGCATTCTGCACCACTCTCACTTCATGTTTAAAGTACTTTCTCCTGTCCTTCACCCTTTAATTATGACTTTCTGATTAAAGTAGGGACGCTCCAGCTAACATTATACTTCATATGCATCAATATTACAATTTTTTTTATCACAAAAAATTGTTAGTGTAGTGTTAAAAAAAAAGTTTGAATAATGCCTTATAATCAAGCAAAAACGTTAATACAATGTCTAAGAAACTGAATGTTTTGAACATTCCTAGAACATTCAAAATACCATTAATGTTTTTGTTACTAATGGAAACGTTAGAGAAATGTTCTTACAACCCAAACTTAGATGGGGCTGTGGTTGGGGGAGCTCGGTGAGTGGCTGATTGAGCCGACTTGGTAAACATGTCAGACCTTCATCAGAGCATCAGACAGAAGACTCCAAACAGAGACCTGCTGGGCGAGGTGGGCGCCATACTGAGGGGCCTCCCCCTCTGGAAAAACATGAGCCCAGCAGGGGCCAGCTTTCAGTAGGAACTTTGTAGGATAAATACCAAAGGGACCCTATCACTGAGAGGGCCCCACACAGTTTCTCAGTGCTGTGTGTGCAACAAACATCTCCTGTCATATCAACAGCTCATCTATCAATATGGGAGGACAGCAGGAGGAATCATTAGTGCATGACTAGACAAAGTGCCATGTGTTTTCTTGTAGAATTAGCATCTTAGCATAGCAACACCCACATTGATATTCAAGTGTTTGAATAAGAGACTGTTGCCATGCCAGTCTTACTTTTACAATATGTTCCATTAGGTCCGCTGTGCCACAAGCCATGCAACATCTCTACAAAAACAACAATATCTTTGTAGATAAAACATTTCTAATTGATATATCAAGTCTTTTAGGACAGCAGCATCTTTGATTATGAACTGCGATCAAAAATTCTGGTTGATGGGGAAATTTGGAATGGATACATAGTAAAAATCTCTTTTTTAAAATAATCTTCCCATTGATCTTTCTTTCACATTCTAGATAATGTGTTTCATCCCTTTGCATCATCCAAGTGGAGCCACCATTTTTTCTCCCTCTAGCTTCACAAGTAATTTAATTTTAAATTATTCCCACTTTGAATTGAAATCGATCTGTGAATGAACGGCAATTAAAAACCACAGAGCCTTTTTTAGTAAGCTACACCCCTGTTGTATTATTGATAACTTGGCAAATTATAACAAATTAGTGAGATGACTGAAATTTAGACATGTACATTGAGGAGGAAACTGAAGGTTTGTTTTCTCCCTTGTAGGGCCCCTTTGTGTGATCTTGGGGGCAAAAGAGTTTGATATAACAAACCCTGAAGGAACAGACTTCAAAACGATCAGCGCAAGGGCCCGGGCTCCTCTCTTTATCTATAGACTCTGCCAGCCCTGATTCTCAGTCTAACAAAATCAATACCTAATGATGTGCAATTAAGAACACGAAACAGTAGATTTGCGGAAGGTCTTGTTTGCTAGTGAGAGAAGATGAGCAAAGTTAAAATATGCTGCTTTATGTTTTCAAGAGCTTGTTCTAGGCTCATATTCTTGAACGTTGCGTGACGCGGTGAGGTCCAAGTCTATTGTGGAGAGCTTAGCTTAATTGTATTTTATTCCAAGTTCACCTCTACCTGCAAAGTTAAATCATTAACCCTCATTAAAATCGAGACCCGAGTAGGTTAAGAGGGCTAATTGTTTTGTTTCGAAGCTCTTTAAAGGTGTAATTTTTTGCATATGTTGTGTGGGCTGATATGGCAGTCACTTTGGACTTATACTGACACCAAGTGGCATGGATGCAGCAATACGCAAAAGCAAAAATTATATAAAATTATAGATCATTGTAGAAATGTGGTACTTGCAGTCAGCCATGATTCTATTAGTAAAATAGTTTGACAGGGAGGATGGGGGGTTACAGAGATAAAGCATGGAATATTTATACGGCCATATAATAAACCTGTTGGCCCCCATAAGGCTAATATAAAACCACTTTTATTAGGCTACTCATATAACTGAAGTCTCATGTGGGTGTATGTGATTTTTTTTATATTTTTCAAAAGTACCTATTTATGTCTTTGTGTAAAACTCTTTTAATGAGTGTAAAATTACAGAGTGCACCTTTAAAATTGCCTGCAGACAGAAAGAGGCTACTATCCAACAATAAGTGTCAATGTTATGACATCAATGTTATGACATCCCTAAAATTAACTACCCAACTTTTATGAACTCTCCTGAACGTAATCGACCAAGGTATAATAATCACAACTAACAGCTGCCTGTATCTGTAAGGGTCATCAAGGTTAACATGACACCAGTCAGCATAGACAAACAAAAGTGATGTCTACAGAAGGTAATTTGGAGCTGCAAAGTTGCTGCTCAAATTTAAACTCTGTTTTCTGCTGTTTCTTATTATTTTATTCCACATTCATTCCTTCTCACACAGGAGTTGCTAGATTATTAAGGACAGCTACATCTGCATCAAGGGCCTCACCACACATTTCATCTTATGGCATAATGTCTCCTCAGCTTGGTGTTAGACAGAGGGCCACTTCCATTAAGAAGGCATTGTCCATAACCCAATGCCATTTTATTTGTCAGTTTCACTGGGTAAGTGCCTGTGATATATCATCTTCCATTGCCTTCCTGATAACGAGAAAAGGAAACTAAGCGCTTTCAGTACGCCCCTTCCCAGAAGCCTTGGCATGGGCCAACAACAAAAGCGGGATATGAAACTCATGTAAACGGTGCTATGTACTGACTGAAGGAGGGGCCATCTTCACAAATGTCTGAGTAACTTAAGAGATAAACATAAAACGCAATGCTTGATAGAGTTAAGTAAGATTAAGTTTACAAGAAAAACTATTTTGAAGCTCAAGAAATCACGGCTAGCTTGACAAGTCTATCAATAGGGCCGACTGGTATACCATTTACAGTAAGTCTAAGGGTTGTTAAATGAATTCAGTTTTGACCTGATGTAATACATCATATTTCCAAATGAAAAATCAGTACAACAGTATAGTACAGTACAACGTACAGCCTTCACCTATAATTCTTTAATTCTTCGCTCTTTCGTTTCACAATTTGAAGTATTTTTACAAGATCGATGATCTTCATGAATAAATCAACAAGCAATACTCAGTGATTTTTCCCTGACACTATTAGGTCCCCATGTGAAGCCTGTCTCTTGGGATTATACTCTGCTTCTTTTGCGAGACAAAAAACAGCAAGAGCATGTTTTCAATCTTTTTAGTGAGATTGACAACTACAGACTGAATCTATTGATTTCTTTCTCACTTTTTTCTTATTTTAGTCTAAACGGAGAACGTTTTGCAAGTACATTCTGCAAGACCTTTACCTTTTGTGAACATGTCACCCCTGTCTTTCATTTTTAAACCCATACTGCCCTCTCTCAGGACAGTAAAATGTCTGAAAGCTGGCACAGCCATGCAAGCAGCAGGTAAATGCTGTTTTTAAAACAGAATGCATAAATCTAGCTCCTAATATTACGAGAACCTTTCTATTTGGTGTCATCCGTTCTATTTTAGAAGCAAATGCAACAAAACAATGAAAAGGTGAGCCCTGCCACCTTCAGTGAACCAAAAGCTGTTGATGAGAGAAAGCAAACCTGCAGTTAGGACCAAATTTTTGAAAGATTTATATTCATAGCCCGCTGCAACATGCTACAAAGGAGACTTGAAAGTGCTTAATTCTGCACATTATGCCTTTAAAATGAATCCCGGTGAGAGCACCTTGTGTGCGCTAGACTCTGACAAACGTATATATTTCTCATTACTCTTTTGACCAATTTTCTGCTTGCTCTAATTAGGGCCTATGTGACATATGGTAAACATTTGCCGGCGATTTGTCCTCGCTTGCTTTCTATGCATTTAGTTGCATTTTGTGCCTAAATAAAAAAACTCCAATGTGTTCTTAGTACAGGAAGACGCCTTTCATTAGCGCTATTAGAAAGTGGCGGGAATTTAAATTGGTTGCGATAAATTAACAGCCCCACTGGGAGCTCAGGCCTGAGCCAGCTAATATGCAATTATATTAGGCAGCTTTGCATCTCCATCTTTGCATCTCCATCTTTGCATCTCCATCTTTGCTTATCTGGAAAAGGGCATGCTGGGAAACAGGCCCTCCCACCCAGCCTAGGGATGGGCAGCCTGCTGGATTAAATGTTCAAATGGTTAATTGGGAACAGCTTGTATCTGCAGCAGTTACTACTAGACATCAACATCAACATTCATTTGGCAGACGCTTTACTTACAGTGAATTCAAGGTAAACATTTGTATCAATACTTGTGTTCCCTGGGATCAAACCCACAACCTTTGTGCTAATAACGCAATGCTCTACCAGTTGAGCTACAGGAACACTATTATTATTAGCCTTATTATTATTAGCCTTAACAGACAACTTGTTCAGTGTTCACTTGATATTTCAGAACGACAGAGCAATTCAATTTCTTTCACTTTTTTCATTTTTAGACCATAGCAATGTTGTTTTTGCTGACTGATGGACTGTAGAGTACATACCATGTTAAAAAGAATACATGAATGAGACCAGATGAATCATATTGTTTTCTCATCTAATACCTGTTGACTTCAGATGTGCCTTATTGAAAAACTCTACAAAGAAAATGCAGGCACTCATGTAGAACATAGAGAGAAAAACCAATGTCCTCTCTCTAAATGTTTGTTCACATTCTGAGCCATGTCTTGCCATTGCACTTGTCTTTTACCTTATCCTGGCACTGCCTAAACCCACGCCTGTAAACTGTGGGATGCCTATTAGCAAATCTGCTCACTATTGTGTTACAGAAACTACAGCTGTTCTCTTTAATGGAAACATGTAAAACCAGGCTTTGCCATTTTCATTTAAATTAAATTGAAATTGACTTGTCATGCTGGGTTGTCTACCAACTGCAAATGATTCAAGTAATCAAGGTAGACATGACAAATTCTGAGGAAGGCCCTGACAGGATTCAACATGATGTTCTGAGACCAACAAATTTATGTGTTAACGTGTCTGTCATGTTGTCATTTCTGCAAAACCCAGTTTTCAGTGCCTCCCTCAAAGGTGTGGTGAATGCAATCCAATTCACTGCAAAGTTCAATATTGTGTACATGCTGATAGACCTGATAAAAAACCCTGCATCAAAAACCATCAAAACAGTCTCCAGCCTCCCAGATAGTTATCACCATGGAGCATAACACAAGACAGCATATATTTTCCTCTGGCCATTTGTAGATTTACCACAAAGTGCAGCACAGTCAGTTGCACACATATGGGTTTTACTGGTCTCTTGTATTCCTGAGATAAGAAAGCACAGCATGCAGAAGACAATCAAACAACCTTGTTCTTTGGACAATGCACAGCGTGGTTTGTGACTATGATTAACCTCTTTCTCATGGTGCTTGTGTTCATGTGGATTTAAGCAGATAATTCATTGTACTAGAGAAATATCAGCTGGATTCAGATATGCAATCTGATTGAACGGTAGGCGACAGAGTAAAGCAAAGCCTCTTATTTTAGCGTCATGCATTTAGCATCCAACTGATAGCCTCTTATGCCAAATTAAGGCCCTTTTTGCTGGTCTGCCTGTAAGCCTTCAGATTTGTTTCTTAGAACTATAGTTGATGTTGGCAGAACAATATTTTCAAAATAACAAAAAACATTTATAATGTTTGTCATACACTTTTTTTACATTGTGTAACCCATTTACAATTCTATTGAGTTGAATAAGGCAGCTAATCCAGAATACAGTATTCAGTAAATTATGTACAGAATTCAGTAAATCATGTCTGTCTGTAAACATAGAAGAAAAGTTTAAGCAAGTGCACATAAAGAACATTAAGGCAAGCATTTTAACTTTCTGATACTATTTTGCAAGCAACCAGCCTCAAACGAAAACAGCTGTGGTTTATGTAATTTGTTTTTCGTTTATTGTGTCGAATATTCACTAGCTGAAATCACTGTTACCAATTGCATAGAACTGAAAACCTGCCCAGCTCCACAGCGCCACGCTTTATTTCTAATCGGTATCTGTGGTCAAATATGGAAAAGCAACGCTAGTACCACACAAGATTCGCACCATACCACATCAAAAACAGTAAAGCCCATTTCTTTTGAACAATTTTTGACTTCTTTAAAATAACAACTACAACAATACAGTAATCGCTATGCTTAATGTATATTATGTTAACGTATGCCATTAATGTATGTAAAAATACTCACCTTCTTTGGTATCAATACATGCGTTTGTGACATGCACTGCGCGATCACTAAAACCGGCTCACTCACAGACCTGTAGATATTTCTACAGGTAGATTACTACGTGAATAAAAGCGCTAGTGTATAAGTGAGCGAGTTATTTACTTTGTAATAGTAAATTTCCACCACTTTTACCTACATTTGCGCACCTGTGGTGAGCATGAGAGTCAGGCGTTATCGCGTTGACAGAATGAATAACAAGGTGATGAGCCAATCACAGCCAGTCACGCGCCACTCGTGAGAAAACGCGGGCAAATAATTCTCTATAAGGAAATGTGATTTGACAACCTGTTGTTTCTTGACAAGGCGTTGTTTAGCCTTATTTGTATTAATGTTTAGCATTATTTAATATAAGTAATATTTATATTTCTTTAATAATACACATTTTATTCTAAACTCTTAACCTTAACTAAACACCTATTTTTTATTTATGGTCTCACAGGCATGTGGGGTGTCAGGTTTGTCATTTTAAGGTTTTCGTTTGATAAAATAGTCTACTGCAGAGCTGTTTATTGGTTTGGTTGTTACTTTTGTCAACATCACTGTGATTCATTACCAAACTGTGTATTCTCATAATTGTGTTTAGCTCTCCAAAAATAGCCAAACATTTTCCATAAAATCAGCCAATTAAATTAGCGCTTACTACACTTAGAAAGTCTTCTCCAGTTTTCTGTGCAATGTTCACCAGATGGTTAGCAAACAGACAGTGGGCGAGCTGTAGGCTGAGACTACTCCAAATATGACTTACAACTATATTCTGCTGTGCTGTGTGAACCTAGCACAGTGCCAACAACAAAGGGTTTCTGCATTTACATGTGTGCTGTGAAAAACAGTCTGTTTTTTTTTCATTTTCTTTTAGATACCTGTTACTACAAACCTAACTCATTTTATTGCTTAGACATTATTTTTGAAAGATTTTTTTCCCCACAGGTCCTTTCATGACTGGTTCAGAATCTCACTCCACTTTTCAGGAGCATGACTGAAGCTGACAGGATGTTTCTGGGAGCACATCACTGGAGTTGGCAGCAGTAAAGGCCCTGAGTTTCATCAGCATGTCTGCTTTAAGTTACGGTGTGGCAAAAAGGTGACATGTACGTACAGACATGAGTCAGCTCCTGTTGAGCTCAAGTAAACACGTCCCACCGGCTGCCACTGACAGATAACTGCATGCATCAAAACATCAAAACAACACTGTGGACAAACACAAAATACATCTCTGACAGAGAGGGAAAAAACTAAAAACAAAAATCAGCTAGGTGGAAACCCCAGTTGAATTCATAAGTGCAAAAAAAACACATTTTAAAGTGTTTGTATGTGAGAGTATGTGCAGATGGATTTAGATGGTCAACATTCCTTTGCAAATCGTAGATATAGAAGATAAGAAAATATGAGTTTTCACTTTCCCAAACTACCAAAGCATCTGTCTCAATATCACAGAGTCATTAGTTTTCAAGCAAGTACTTTTTAATGACTTTGTATGTCATTACCCTAACAGTACTCACAGATGACAAACCCAAAAAAATATCTGGTTAATTAAAGACAAAGATTGTGGGGTTTCTGGTTCACAATTCCTTGGTAAGAGTTCTTCAGTGTATTGATGAAAGTGACCTGACTTGACTTTGATGTTGTTGCTGTTCTCCACACTGCACAAATTCTTGGTCCGTGGGCAGTTAGCTTGTAATTAGATTAATTCGTTTTTCTATACAAAAGCACAAATCGCACAAAATATTTTGCTTATTTTAGTTATTAAAAAGTTAGTTGTTTCTGAATTAATTAGGTCTGTGTGGATTCCATTTAAAATGTGACCTTGATGCTCATGGTGCGGTAAAGTCTCAAAATGTGATTCTGCTGCTTAATGTTCTACTGTGAGAAAGTCTCATAACCAATGAGCTTTATATAAATGTAGTAAAATATATATTTTGAGATCTGAATAAGTTACACAAGAGTTTTTGTTTTTGTGTGTAACTGTGAAGAGTGGTATTGTGTACAGTTTGTCAACTATTAACTATTGGGGACAAAGTTGTATCCAAAAGGCAGCAAAACCTGACCAATTCAAACAGAACATCCAGTTGGAGATGTTCTCGTTTGTAAAAACACTATAAAAATATAAAAAATACAGTAAACAAAGTTTTAAGATTATAATATAGTGTCTCTATTTAATAGATAACTAAACGTGTGTGTGATTGACAGCTTCTATGCACTTGTGTCTATGACTGTGTGCATATGTCTGTATGATATCCCTAAGCTTATGCAGATAACTGTCTCTGAATGTTATCCAAGTTTGGAACGAGACACTCCACCGCAAGCGAACACATCAGTGATAATTACACAGAATAGCGCAATGCCTCTTCAAATGGCAGCCAGTGCCGTTTGGAGACGCTCCAATGAGGGCCATGGAATTGAAGATGACAGATAAGCCTTGATGAAGACACATAGTCACTTGCTGGCTAATCACTGTCTTTGTAGAAGTCTTTGATTATTAGTTTACAAGGAAATTAAAATTGCTAGCACTCCCCTTGATCACGGTAGAATATGCACGGATACATGATGCATCACCGCACTTGTCCACAAGATGGTGATGCAGAGCTATAAGTGATTCCTTTGTGAACCCAGTGATCTGTTCGTCACCAGATAAACAAACATCCTTTCTGTTGCTATAGTTGAGAGCTATTTTCTTAATAGTAAAATGTTTAATTAATGTGTGAACTGTGATAACTGAAAGCCACTAGACAGTCTCATGTGTCTGCTCTGAATGCCAAGAACCACTAACATATTGAACCAAATTATAGCCTTTTACAAAGACAGTTATGAACATCGGTGCATTCATTTCCTAGTTAATCCTTTCAGGCACCGATTTATCTTAAATGCTTAATTTTTATTGTCATGACAACAGATGACAAGAAAGCATCTAGTTGAAATCTGCATTTGGCTTAATTAGGCAGGCTAAAAGTGAATGACCATTATTAGGTGTTTTCACTTAGTGACAACTGTATGTTATGGTGTATTTTTTTTTTACATGTGTGCTGTGTAAAACACACATAAACATAGAAGGCTTACCACCATTTCCTCTATATTCACAGAGATTACTGAACAAAATTAAAAATGTGTAGTATTTTTATATATTTGTAGTCATAAATAACATATGCAAAACATGTTTGCAAAAATTAAGCTGAGCTGGAAGATTCCTAGTTTAAACCACAAAGCAAAAGGGAGGGTGAGAAAAAAAAACAGTTTGTTGTACCACTCACAGCCCAGGAAAGTGTTAAAAAGCAGCCAGTATTTGTCCTGCTCCCACTATCACAGTGTTATACGAAGAAGAATTATAAGAACATAATGGAAAACAAGTGAGAGCAAGTAGGATTATTTTTCTGTTAGTGATACAGGAGAAAGGAGAGCGTTAGAACAAAATAAATAAATAAGGCGAGTCAGGATCTCTTGAAACAGCGGTTTAATCAGATCCTCTGAATGGGATTAGGGGCCTCTCTTAATCTGGACTAAAAGCAGGTCGCAAGGTGTGTACTCTGGCAAGTGTGGGGAAGTGGCTTTGGTGAAGCAATCAGAAGATGAAAAAGATAAAGGGATTAGATTTTTAACCTTGATAATCTCGCATTTTACATAGCTATGTGCATGTACTTGTTTTTCTGTACTAATTTGTTTTGACTTCCATTCTCCAGAATCCCTTTTCCTCCAACAGTGGGGATTACCATCATTAATAAGAGTTAGAAACTCAGCCATGTGTAACATCAACACCTGGAGAAGAGTAACATTTATTTCTGATATTGAGTTGTATTCTAGTATGCCGAAGGATAGATCAATAAAATAGGTGGTTTGTTGTCTTGCATGTCCTGCCTAGCTGTGTTTGTGGTTGTTTATTTGTTGGGATTCTGTGTTTGATTATTTACATATTTCCAGTGCAATACTTACAGCACTATTTTTCAGACCTGTGATATCTTCAGTACCAGAAATGGAGGACACATGCATGCTAGGAGAGGGTACAATTTTATTTCTGTGTTTGGCAAATACATAATTCATGAGTTTGTGTTTTGCATGGCTGTAACTTCATGCTGAATGGGTAAATTGGAGAGAAGTGCTACTCTCTCATTCTTTGTCCGTTTTTCCCGTTGTCACTTGCTAGAAACACATTTAAAATTAGGGTCAAAAACAAATGATGTCTGGTATGTAATAGTGTTGCTGTTATAGCCTGACAGTTTGGTTAAGTTGTCTTTTCTTTGCCATGAGCTGGAGGATTG
Source organism: Ambastaia sidthimunki (assembly GCA_036877625.1). Classification (NCBI taxonomy): domain Eukaryota; kingdom Metazoa; phylum Chordata; class Actinopteri; order Cypriniformes; family Botiidae; genus Ambastaia; species Ambastaia sidthimunki. The sequence goes on from JAZGTK010000180.1 coordinate 25,336, forward strand.
AAGAAAAAATATGGCATCCAGATTTCTCCATATGCCATTAATAGTCCATTTATGAGTTCGCCTGTGGTTCAGAGCATAGCACAGCTTCAAACGTTCACTCTTCATATTTCAAAAGCAGCCAGCAGTTAAAAATATGAACTAATGAAGCCAACAACGGTGTATATAAAAAACAAATTGTGTGTGTGTGTGTGTGTGTGTGTGTGTGTGTGTGTGTGTGTGTGTGTGTGTGTGTGTGTGTGTGTGTGTGTACACATTTTATATATTATCACTCTCACTCTTTCTATACATACAGAAAGAGCGAAAGTGATAATCTATAAAATGTAGGAGTGAACTTTATTCATTAATCATGCTTCAATTAAGACTTAGCCTGCAGCTGTATAACGAAGTCGACAGCCTGTGTGCATGACTGCCTCTCAATCTATAAAGCTACTGCCTCTAATTCTGGGTTCAAGGACATAGTTACAAAAATAGTACCTTTTTTGCCCCTGTTTGCCTGCTTCTCTTACTCTCCCATATAATTTGTATGTGACTAACAACTTATATCTCGGGTACATATGAAGGCTTTAGATTCAGTTATCAGCTCTGTCAGTATCATTGCCTGGCTAATTTCAATGACTCCCCAGGTGCACATCCCTGGATCAGCTTATGACAGAAGTCCTGGGAAACTGTAATGCACTGTGATAACATTAAAATGAGAATGCAAACCGCTAAGAAGGTGTGGGAAGGAGGGTGGGTTTCAAATCTCACAAAACAATAATCTTCCTAATAACATTAAATAGATCACCCCCTCCCCTGTACTAACAGCCTTTGAAAGTCCTCTCTAATGGATATCTGAGCTGATCCTGTCCATCTTTTATAAGGCAAGGTGCTCAGAAATTACACTCCCTCATAAGACAACCAGCTTTCAGCAGGAAGGGTTACGGGGGCTTTTTGGAGCAATATTACAGTCACTGCATTGCACTGACTCAGTTCTTGGTTACGGCAAATGGGGCCCTTCAGCAAGAGCTTCCTCAAAATGTGGCAGCAGTAAGCAAAGACTCATGAGAACATTCAGGAAATATTGTCATGTCGAGTGCATACTCTCAGGTCCCATTTTTTGTCAGGTCATTTATCTTCTTTTGAACATCAAAAAAACAAATGGTGCAAGGCAGGCACATTTCTGTAAACATACTGAAACAGGATCAAATACAGTACACAGCGAAGGGAGGGGAATAGCAGTCTGTTAGGTTTGCTATTTTAAGCTTTAACTGATGTTCAGCTGTCTTTATTAAATTCTCCGTAGCAACATTCTCTGCAACTTGAGGCTATAGATCAGGGAGCAAAAAAGAGAATATTGTGTATAAATGGCATCTTTGTCATTTGTAACAATGTGGGGCGAAGGGTTGGTTGCAGACAGCGAATGAAATATAGAAAGATCTAGTGAGGATTTGTGCTGGCAGGGCAAAGGAGGTGGGGGTTTGGTGGTGGGTTGTCCAACTGCTTGACCCCCTATTACCCATCGCCCAGATGGAAGGTCCAGAACACAGTGTTTTGGATGACTGGGCTACTAAATTGGTTCTTAAGGCTAAAGATTATAGTAAAGCTACCAGTGAAAGCATAAGAAGATAAACAGGGTGTACGAGGGATCAGATAGATAAATAAATAGATGAAGCTCTCTTGCTTTCTCCTTTGTATTCGATCATCTGTCTAATCATCTAACCTTTAATTATATCAGCTAGCTATTAATAAAAGGCTACAGAAAAGGCTGATTATTTCTGTGCAGTGAACTGCAATGAAACAAACTAATTGAACCGTCATGGAGACAAAACACAAAACTTTCATTCAGCCATTTTTGTTACAAAGCTTCTGTAAAACAACACAGATCAAAGGGAAATTTGCTGATCATAAGCATTTTAAGGTGCAAAAAGCCTAGACAGAGTTCAAAGTCCCCAGTGAACTAGAATTTTTTTTCTTGTGGCTAAGGAATGCTCATTCATCCCTAGGTCAATTCACTTCCTTCAATTGAAACAGTAGCAACATCCCCGTTTAAACCCCTAACCTTGAGCTTCCTGTTGACAGAGTGGAAATCCCATAGATCCCACACAGCTGGTCAGTTTATAACTTTTGTTCCTGAGCACAAAGTCGATTGCACTCATGAGATTTCATAAATTAACACGAGTCTCTGTGTGAGACGTGTGTGCTATGAGTCTATCAAAGAATGTCTCAGTAAACAAAATATGAAACTAAAATAAAATTATTTTATTATTATAAATAATTTAATTATTATTCTAATTATTTTGCATCTTTGTCCCTAGTTACCTGTCCTGACACCAGGATGACAAAGATATGCTTTCAGATTTGGCCTCTCTGCCCTTTAGTAGCATGTATGTAATCAGTTAGCAAAGTACAAGTCTGTGTAGTGATTAAAAGTGCAGGGGTGCTGGTCCAGGCCTCTGCAGCTATGTTTCTGTAGATTTAAACACAGGACATGAGCCAAAGATTAGTTTGGGTCTGGGAGGAAGCTGGGGCTGACGTTACGGAAATTACTGCAGGGCTGGAGCTGCTTGATTAGGATTGAAGTGATGAGATTAACAGACCTCTCCATTCTAGAAAGGTGTAGGAGGGGAGAACAGAAGCTTTGAACCTAGCATTACTAATCACAGAGGGTGTGATACTCTATATACAGTACCGTACATGGGGTTGTGACATCACAGATAAAAAAGTAATGTGATTCATTCCGTGTGACTAAGTCTGGTAGCATGTCACTGATGTGGAGCTAAACAACCCTACCGTGGTGTATTTTACATTAAACCGACTAGCGTCAGGGGAACTTAAATATTTTATCTCAGTGCGGTTTCAATCCACTCACTTGTATTCTGATGTTACAATTAATATTATGTGAAATACCGTGTTGTTTTTTAAAATAATATTTGCTAAATCACATTTCTCCCTTCCTTTTCCTACCATGAGGCAATCCCTCTACTGTGATTACCCACCATAGAATATGCTTCCCCCGTTTGTTATTGAAAAAGGTATGAAGGGCAAGTAGGCCCATGATGAAACTCTCTGGCAATTTTAACTCTCTCAAGTCCTTAAACCTAAAGGGAATATGTTTTGGGAATTAATGAATTCAACATGTGAGTGTGAGGAAAGCCACATGAAAGTATCGCCGGGTCTGTTTTTTCTTGCAACTGCACTGCGTTTTTAGTTTGTAGCTTTCTGCTCCAGGTCGTCTCTTCATACATCTTAACATCAAAAATACTTACTGGCTGTTGGGAGCTTCGCTCACACTGCCAACATTAGCTCTGTTAGTTTAGTTGTCTGATTGAATTCAGTGATAAAATGTTGAGTATTAATAGGCTTCTTGAAAAACTTTTTTTTTTCCAGAGTTAGTGAAGAGTCCAGACGGCTTTGATATGTCTGTATTTATTGAATTTTTGAAGATAACTTCTTCCGCAATGGTGCAATGTTGCCTGAAGGCAACAAGTGAATATAAAATTTTGTTTCTGATTATGTATAATATTTGTAATATATTCTTAGAATCTATATTTAAAAATGAATTATGAATTACAAAATATATTCATTTGTTTAAGGTGGATAGTTTGGTCATGCAAATTAATATTTTAAATAAACATGCTTGGCTTTTTGCATGAAAATTACCATTGTTTATTTTTTCTTTACATTTTGGTACAACTACAGAATTTCTCAATTAAAAATATTCAGAAAATATGTTTTAATTATAAGTAACCATTTCATTTCACATGGACAAAACAGTATTCATTTTGTATAAATTATTTAACTTAAAAGTACTGTAATGCTTAATAAAGACAGTTAAACCTAAAAAACAACAACATTCTAAGCTTGTGTGTGTAGTCTTGATGCTATTGTGTTCCTCATACTGCATAATTTAGCTGAACCCCTTCGAACAACACAATGTGTTCTATGAATATTCCTCAGGCACTTCTCTTTGAAGGGGGTTCTTTGTCTTTCATTATTAAAACTAATTTCACTGTATTACCGTAACACTGTGATTCTGAGACCGTAGGATGTTCCCAGTGCTAAAAATTACAGACTTTTACACTTTCATTGCTTCATCCAAAATGTTGCAAACAAATCATTTGCACTAATTATGGAGTTCTGTTTTTTAAAGAGGTCCCTTCTTCGAAGGACTCAAGTGGTGGAAGGGCAATTCTAACACATACTATTTGGTCTCAGCTATGCCCTAGGGTAGATTTAGGATCACGTTAAGTGAACATTAATGTCTTGTTAAGATCAGTCCAAATGGCTCAAACATGCTGTTCATCAGCTTTCTCCGAGGGCCTCCATGCGCTTGGCTGCTCACCCAGGGCAAACGAGAGACGACAAGAACCCTGCTATTTTTAAAGCACACACTTCACACTGCATTCACTGCCTCGTGCTGTTTGGTGGGTGACCGCGCAAAGAATGTGTAGTAGAAAGTGGCGGGGTTAAACACTACAGATATGCCTGTAGGAAAGTTCTGCAGATGACAATGAGGAACATACAGAAGTCTTGAGGAACATAGCTGAAGGCATGTTCACTATTAACCTTTAGAATGAGGAAGTGTTTAATGAGCGTACTGCTCCAGTGAAGTAGAGGTCTCTCTCATTGAGATGTTTACCCTTGGTGTTTGGGACACATTGTATGTAGTATTTGGAGTAACAGGTTAATGCTTTTAGAAACCTAATATATAGACTTACAATGATTGAATGAACATTGTTAAAATTACAAAAAAAAAAAAAAAAATTTAACTGCTTTGTTTTAAAGTAAGGTGACATCCACTATAACATTCTTACCTTTGACTCTAAACACTTTGATAGCCTAGATATAACAATGAATATTGGGATTAATTTGATCATTTTTAAAATCATTTTTATTGGCATTAATCAATGAGGTCTTTAAAATGTTCTCAAGAAGTTTTAGCGAAGACCAGTTATGACACACCGTTTTGTTACAGTGTTTGACCTTGGGGTGACTCTTAAAACTATTTTTAGCATCTCCACTCTTTATCAAAATTCTTTTCATGGATTACTTTGTTACATTCATAAATCAAAGCCACTGTTTTTTTCTGTAGCAATGTAGCAACGTAGCAGTAAAAGTCAACCAGATTTAAACAAAAGTTCTGGAGGGTGGTCCGAGCAAGGGTCTAAAAATGAGTAAAGGTCAGATGCACTTGTTTTACCAGAGGCATGGCATAGAGGAATGTCAACCACATCTTCTAAAGTGAAGGGCAATAGACATATTCGAAGAAATAAGAATATATCTACCAAAACCACTGAGCAGACAAACAAACAAAAGCAAATGTCAGGCAGGGCTGCACTTTTGCAACTGCCTCTCTGTCTAAGCACCCTGGGGCATTTATCTTAGGTCTCCTGTCAAAAAAGCTTGGCTATTCCGTGCAACTAATCCTACTAAACTGACTTTCTCCACTTAGATCAATGGGGCAAAAAGCTAAGTACATCTGACAGATACATACATTCGCCGCAAGTCCCAGTCCCCAAACTCAACCCTCCACTGAACACGCAAATCAAGCCCCCCCGTGCCCCCCACCCCTTCTCACTTACTAGTTTAGACAAGATCACATAGACAGATATGACAGTCAACGCCTCTGAAAAATTTAATACCACTCTGGGGAAAATCTCCCGGGATTACTTTAACTCCTTTAACCTGTTTATCGGGCTCTTTATTCTATGGGTTTGAATAATGAATCACTGCTTTCCTCCTTCTGTTCTCATCACAGAGGGGTGAGCTGGAATTTAATGATTCTTCCACCTCCGGCCCCCTCAGTCGCTCTCTCCTCATTCGCTCCCTGTTTCTTCCACTCTCTGTCGTTCAACAGCGTAATGCATCAGTTGCCTCTCAGAGCTACTGACGGACAGGGGGTTTTAAGTGCTATCTGATTTTCCACAGAGAGGTTTGGAGCTGGACCGCCGAGGCAGGAACAATAACAGGAAGCAGCCAGAGGAACAGCTGGGCTGGGCTGATCACTTTTGCCACTGGAGTGGCCTGATTGTATAGTGAGCAGCTCTGTGGGAGCTCAGACAGGTTCACATGCAGTTGGAAAACAGGCAACACTGACCTGAAACTGAGAAGGATATAGAACTCGGCTTAATTTCAGACTGTAGGAATTGTTGAATTGAGGAAGCGACCAAAATTCCGGTAGGTAACTTTTTTATGTTTATGGTGAGTTTTCAGGTAATTGTGAATGGCTTTTAAAGGCTATAGTCATGGTGCTGTGATAAAATAAAAAAAGATATATAATCTTATGTGAACAACATATATAATTTAATCAATATATAATTTACAATATTAAAAAATCAAATTTGCTGATGATGTTTCCTGAAGTAATGGGAAAGAAATCCCAGGACTCATGGGAATATTTACTCATAAATACTCATGGGAAGATTTTGAACTTATCTGGATGTTATGTTTTACTTAGGGACAGAGAAACAATAATAAATCCTTACACCATCTGTCCTGCTTTCTCATGCACAGCAGTTACAGGTTATTCTTAACGTCATCCAATATACCACAGCGAGAACTGTGACTTGATAGAGACACAGAATTAAAGTTGATGATGCTAATAGGTAAAGATCCTGTAGCTTCACGGTTCATTCTATAAATACTATAACATATTGTTAAGCCAGGCATTATGTGGCACGACAAACTTAAACTGTAAATGTGCAGAACTATACGATGAGTCAGAAGTGATAAGAGATGTGAGAACAGGTGCAATCAGACACTTCAGCCAGTGACACTTTTAACAGGTTTCTATAGCTTGTGACATGGGAGATATGTGAAAGAAAGGAGGGGTGGGATGGTGTATGTCAAGCTGAATTTCCTAGAGGACAGAGTAGGCAGATTGCAGATGGCTGAAAGCTGCTCCATGATTAAACCTATTTTAATCTGAAGCCCACACATCAACACACATACTCGCACAGAAAGACTTTCAAGTGACTGGTCTAAACAACCGAAATTGATGAACATGTTCAGTAAAATTGTGTGGTTCTGGATAAAGGCACAAACAAAAAATCTATGAACAGTGAATGGTAAGCTATTAAAAAATTGTCAAATATACCAGAATAACATTGTCTTAAACACACTTTAATGTCAACGAACTGTGATTATAATGAGGTTCATCAACAACACTCTACATAGAATGATGAATAAAAATGTTTTATCCAGAGAGAGAGGTGTATTCTGGAAAACTAAAGTATAATACGTGTCTATTAACTTTAGGCTTAACCTTGCCTAAACAGGATTTATCTGACTACTTGTTTTCTTTTTTATTAAGCAAATTAAATAAGTTTGTGGTATATCAATAAAATACAAGCAAATATGCTTTTGTACCTAATATCAGCATAACTTTAATCCAGCAATGGGCCTCTGGCAATAACATAGTTTTACCACAAATTGGATGCAATATGGAAAGCGATATTGTTTACTTATTTACCTATATTGCAAACTTTGTCATTGATGAAGTAAAAGTATGACCAAGATATGACATTCTATGTAGCAAACATACATGTATGTAACACTGCTTGTCCAATCAAATTAGTGGACCAGAAGTAACTTTTGTGCTGTACAGTAAGTGGCCTCACAGTACTGTTTGAACATTTAAAAAAACCTCTAAAATTACTTCAAATTTGACTTTATATTTACTTTTTAAATGTATTTTTTACAAATAATGGCAAATATTTCTTTCCGTCAAGATTCCCTCACGATTCAAGATTTCCGTCAAGATTCATTGACATTAGTTAATAGCCAGCCTGAATTAACAATTAGCAGCATATTTTACAGAATATATTAATTTTTGTAAATGTTAAACAAACAAAAACATGTTTTTTTTATTCTTGTTAGTTCGCTGTGCATTATTAATGTTAACAGATACAATGTTTGATCTGTTATTTAACAAAGTTTTGGATTTTGGAATTTTAAAAATAATAGGAAATTTAAAAAATAGGAAATCACATATAAACACACACTTTCTGAAAAGAAATGAAATCATAGCAAAATCTATTTTTTCCTAAGCAAAAATTTAAACCCGTTGTTTTGGATAAGGGCCATTTTATACCTCATGTGAAAGTAATCATTTTGAGTGTATAAAGAGTTTATGCCTCAAGCAAAGATTTAGCCATTTGGGAACACTTAAGAAGCATAATCCACCTCATCTTAATATCATCATCCAAATGAGTCTAACATAAGAATGGTCCATCAGGCTAAAGTGTGTTATCAGGGATGGGAATATTCTGATGGCTCTGGCACATAGTGGGCTTGAAATCTGCTAGTAGGTTTTACAGTATCACACAGTCAGAGTTGTGCTATTTCCCATGATTCAAAAGCCCACAGACAAAAGATTGTGCCCCAGGAAGAGCACTAATGAGCCTAGCAATTTAATCAAGGGATTTCATAGTCAAAGATAACTATGGATTGCTTGGAATATTTCTTTCTTTCTTTCTTTCTTTCAAAATATAAACAGAATGATTGTATTTTTTTAATTGTATTGAATTGTACATTTTGGTTTTTTTAATTGTATTGAATTGTACATTTTAGATCTGCTGTTTATTTCAGATGATGAAACAGTCTGCCTGGAGGCAGATGACTGAGCCTGGCTTTTGGGCAGGTTTCTTGGTGGCTTTATGTACCCTCAGCATGGCATTGGATGTTCACCAACATCTGAAGCCTCCATCCATGCCAAGAGTGCTCCACAGACATAAGAGAGAATGGAAATGGGACAAACTTTACGTCTATGAGGAAACAGCTCCAAAAACTCCACCTGAGAAAATTGGAAAGGTAAGAGACCCGAGCCATGATTAAGAATATAGAGGTTCAATAGGAATGAAAAGTATAATAATCAAATTTAAATCAAATTTACCACCTAATTCAGAAGGAGAGTAATTGCCACATTTACTTAACAACAACAATAATCTTTCTCATTTTTGTTTCTTTGCCTTTTTAGTTAGATAATACACTTTATAATGAGTCTGCACGATATATCCTCTCTGGGGATGGTGCTAATGACATTTTTACGGTGAATGACATGGGAGATATATTTGTCAATGCAAAGCTGGATCGGGAAAAGAAAGCAAACTACAGCCTCTCAGCCTCACTCATCGACTTTCGTACCAGAAAACAGATTGACAAAAATTATCCTTTTGTGATAGTGCTCCTTGATATCAATGATAATAGGCCAGCTTTTCCTCCTGACCTTTCTGGATCCATCAGTGAATCATCTAGAGCAGGTAATGTTATTCACTATAATTCACTATAATAACTTACATTACAGAGAAACATACAGTATACATATTATGTGATGAACCCTAAAGGGCCTCTTAAAGGGCCCCTCCTTACATCATGAAACCACAGTGAGTTAAAGGAAGGGATATATGGAATACAGCATATTAAAGTATATTTAAGATTAAACTTTGAACTGTTGCAGTGGTCTAAAACAGTCAGCTAGGCATTATTTCAGTTGATTTAAAAAGCATTTTCAATTGACATATGAATATATTACTTTCTTGAATATATCTTAGATTCAACTCTGTCGTGTAACTATCAAGTTAGAATATACAATGCCATGCTTATCTGAACATGTTTTTATGCATTTAAAGTTAAGTACCCTGTAAATATTATAGTACATTAATATGGTAATCATTTAGTTTTAAGATGTGGTTTTAGCATAGTTTTATCATCTCACACCACCGTAGTACCATAGTTCCACCACACCTTTTACCACGATTTGGTGAACTACAATAGTTATTTTTCACTGGTTACTTTACTCTGTTAAATGTATTATAAAATCCACATATTATTATTCTATAGGAACCAAAGTGATGACAGTAACAGCAACTGATGCTGATGATCCAACCACTAAGAATGGATTGATTGAATACAAACTGTTAAATGGAACAGACCTCTTCCAAATTAGCAATAAAGGTAAGCATTAGCCAGCTGATCTTTATAACAGTACAATATCATTATAACTGACCTTTAACATTCAATATGAACCTTCAATTTGTTCCTTTTCAGGTGACATCATCATCATGAAAAGCACTCTTGACCGAGAAAAACAGAATCAATATCTGATTGCTGTCCAAGCCAAAGATATGCCAGAAACAAACACTGGAAATAGTGCTACAACTATAGTGAGCATTAACATTACGGATGAAAATGACAACATTGCCACCTTCAAGACAGGCAAGTGCATTTGAACATGTAATGGCGATACTTTAAAAGCCGTATAGCACGCAGTCTGTCTTTGCTAAGTAACATCGACAGAACATTACTTTTCATCCAGGAAAATACCAATTTAATGTGAGAGAAGACATGAAGCCAGGGTCTGAAATTGGCATACTAGGAGTGGAGGACAGAGATGAGATACAAAACAAAGACCCAACATTTACCTTACAGCATGATTATGATGGGCTGTTTGACATTAAACTGAATAACGAAAAAGATGGAGTTCTTAGCCTCAAAGTGGTGCGTATTTCTTCTTAACTTGTTATTAATCTTTGTTGAGATTGTAAATTTGATTGTCCACATTTTAATTTCCTGTGTCACATTTTAATTGTGTTTTTTCATCATTATTTTGCTAATTGTTCTTTGTGACCATTCACAGTCTCTTGACTATGAAACAAGGAGGACACACAATTTCTATGTAAATGTGGACGAACGCACAGTGTCTAAATTCCCCGATAACCAAGGACCCAACCTACTGAAGAGAGCCCAAGTTTACGTCAATGTGATTGATGTTGATGAGCCGCCTGTTTTTAACCAAACAGAATACAAGTTCAGAATATATGAAGGCCCATTTAAGAATTCAGTCATTGGAGCAGTCTCAGCAAAAGATCCAGACAAAACCGGTTACAAAATACGGTATAAACTTTATTGTATTTTATATCAACAACAGCATAGTGTTCTGCTGTACTGTTATAAAAGTTATACACTTGTATATAGATGAGAAAGAGGATGTGGTTTAAGCTAATGTTGGCTTATATTCTTTCAAGATATTCTATTGAAGACCCTCACTGCCCTGTAAGTGTGGATCCTGTACAAGGGCATCTTTCCTTAAAGGGACCACTGGATAGAGAGCAACAATCCTCATACACATTTCAAGTTACAGCACAGGAAGATATACCAAATGGTATTATATAAACAAGCTCCTAACTATCACATATTAGCCACTGATCACAGTGTTATTCTCTATAGTGCTCTGTTAGCTGCTAGCTGAAGATAATAATGATGATGATGATGATGATTATTAAGCCTGACAAGAGTAAAGATTATTTATCATCACAAAAAATGAGGGAAACCTTTCTGTTGTCTTTGAACCCTCAGGCCAGAAATCATATGCAATAGTAAGGTTGGAGGTTCTGGACATTAATGACAATGCACCAGAGCTGACTAACGGGAGCTATGTATACGTTTGTGAGAGTGACAAACCAGGCACAGTAAGAAATTACTGACAAACATTTCAAAATTTCCCATATTGATACAGGCCTATCTATTAAACACCTCCATTGATCACCCTCAATCTCTTGCAGGTCATTGGGATTATTGGTGCCCATGACCAGGACGAACATTCAGGCAGATTCCGTTTTACTCTGGCAAAAAAGAGTTCAAACTTTTCCCTTCATGACAACCAAGGTGAGTAAACAGATAATTAAAATTCTATTGTAGTTTGTTTAATAATTAAGCCACTCATATATAATATTGTCAGAGTTTCTAAAGTAAGATTTAAAATGTTACAATAGGTCATTAAAAAGTTGTAATAAAGACACATTAAGGCTCAGCAGGTTTGTTTATGAGTGAGATGAGACTGTCTGTTTTAAGTACTAGTAAGAGTGGCACTGATTCAGCTACAAGTTAAAGCAAACTAACTGCTGGACATTCCTAAAGTAATCAGGTGAAAGTGCTTCCAAATGCATTAGGTACAAAATGTTTAAATCAGCAACCACAATACATCCACTGTAGGATCTGACACTTAATGTTCTGAATCTGCCATACGGACGCCTCAGCAAAGCCTCACAGGATGCTGAATACTGTGTTTTAATCAGGCAGAAACTAGTAGAATAGGTTTTAAAATGAAGCTGCATTGATTTAATCATTGGGAAAAGTTCTAGACTTTTTAACATAGAGTAACTTTTTGAAAATATATAATATTAATTAAATTAAATATTATTTTCACAGCCAAATATTAATTTAGTTACATTATAACACATAAACAGAACTTTTTAGAACTGCAGCTGACTTACCTCAAAATGTGCTTGATGAGCATTTCAATTCAGGTCATGTGAATGCCAGAGTGAGGATTTACTCTTCCTACTATTGTGTGAGTGTGATATTCTTAGGCCTGCTTGCATTGAATTGTCAGAAGGATCTCAGCAACATTTCCCTGCAAGCATCAACAGAAAAACAAAAGCAGAGTCCAGTGACAACAATGGCAGTGCTGATGAAAATTAATAGCTTGCACCTGTGGTAGAAGTAGTCAGTCATTTCCCCCAATCATGAGCAAAATGAATGACTCTCTTTAATAATGAATGTTTGTTGCAGATAACACTGCCAGAATTGTGCTAAAGCAGGGAGGTTTCAGTACGGACCACTCAGTGGAACATGTGCTTGAGATCGAGATCTCTGATGGAGGGACACCAGAACAGAAGAGCATCAACCCGCTCCACATTAAAGTCTGCACTTGCCAGTCAGGTCGGAGGGCGGAGTACTGCATGGCTTATGCCAAAACTGGAGTAAGCGTCAGTGCCCTCTTAGCCATTCTTCTCTGTATCATCACGATCTTGGGTAAGTTTCTCCATTGTTACGTCCTGTTATTTACTGTTGATTGCTTTTCTGTCTGCTTTTTACTGTTATTAGTGTCTGTAAAGGTGACTATACTTGGATGGTAACAAAAATTCTTGAATACATTCTGCAATCAAAAGCAGATTTATACATTTTTTTCTGCAGAAAGAAAACAAATTATTGCATCAAGCCCACAAGCAGAGAGTTATAAAGAATTCATGACATAACATGAGGGTGGTCATATTAATCATACATGTGCATATTTATAATCAAGATTTTCTCCATAATTTCCCAAGTGGCGAGAGAGTTTATCTAATTTACTATCTTTGGATTCTTTAAGCTGTCTGATTGGATAAACAATCCAGGGACCAAATAGTGTAAATAAATTCATGTGAGCAGTATTCTCCTTTATTGACTCCAAGGCTGGCTCTCCTGGGTAAGCTTTGTTAGTTAGTTAATATGTGATGGGCTACAGAAATTTAATTTGCATCTGTGCACGAATATCCAAAGTAGAATTCAACAGTTCTGCAAGATTGCAGTTTATGTGAACAAGTCCAGAGGTGAGAAACAAGACAAGGGTGATGATAATTAAAAGACAATCAGCTTATCTGCAGCCACATCATCAGATACATGAGAGGTGTTGAAGTATTCTCATAGAAATTAAGACATGCTTTTTAACACCAGGGCTATTTTGAAATTCACACAGGCTCCACCTTATGTTCCTTAGCACTTATGCTTTCAATCGTCATAAATACTGAGTTCTGTTTCCAAAAAGACATAAAACAGGCAGAAATTATTTAAATGTTTATCTGAAAGAAAGAAAAAACGTACTGTACTGTTACTGTATTTTTCATAGCAAAATTCTGACAACCACAGCTACCATTTTATAACCTTAAATGTTTTAATATTGTGTCATTTCTCTCATCATAATAGTCATCGTCATCCTCATTGTATTGCGGAAGCGCTATCAGAAAGACGCTTTGGTCACACTTGGCAAATCATCTGGTGAAATCCACGAGCAGCTGGTGAGATACGACGAGGAAGGCGGAGGAGAGATGGACACAAACGGTTATGATGTCTCCATTCTGACCTCCGCCTGCCATGACGGCAGCTTTCAGCCAGGCCCAGGGCCCTCACTCTATGCCATGGTAAAGAAGCCCTCTGCCTGCAAGGGTGACATGGCCATGATGATCGAGGTGAGGAAGGATGAGGCAGATCATGACCGTGATGGAATTCCCTATGATACATTACACATTTACGGCTATGAGGGAACAGAATCCCTGGCCGGTTCCCTCAGCTCTTTGGACTCGTCTTCCAATGGTTCCAATTTGGACTACGACGTCCTGCATGAGTGGGGACCACGTTTCAGGACCCTAGCTGAGCTTTATGGAATAGAGGGCTCTGACACTGATAGCTCCTATTGATCCTCAAGAAGAACCTAGGAGATGAAGTCAAACTAAGAATCCATGATGCTAAAACGCAGTATGATGGCGACTGGTATTGTCTGTTCATGGGACTTTTTGTCAGAGTCCTTTTAAGAAAGTGATTGACAAGTGCCAATACGTGTTCTTTTCATGCATTGTAAGAACATTATGATGAGCACTACAGTATTTGAAATTTTGATAAAATAAGTGTTAGTATAAAAACTTGCCTTGGTCATTTAGACAAATTTTTGTACAGGTAGAAAACAGCATTGTTTTATACACACAGCATAAGACACTGGATGAGGGGTTGGTTGTTTGGTATTCTTGCTGGAATTTATGTTAACTCGTGTTAACTTATTAGCCTGCAATTTTTTTTCTATTTTGCATCTTGTACTCTTACAAAAACGTTCAGTTTCAGTATACATATATATTGTATATATATTTTTTGCTATACATAGATGTTTTTTTTTGTTCTGGAATCATGGCAAGGTTATTCCTAAAGCCTGCATTGTTCAGCAGCTGGCTCTTTTCATCAGGAAAACTGCTGTATAGCCATGGGAGGAACAGAGGAAGTGGTGATAACTGTATTTTGAAAGAATTAAAGGCTACTCCAAGTGTATTTGACAGAAATCATCAGCACATCAATTGTTATGAGTTAAGCCCAAATCTCTAAGGTCGACCATTTAAAGGCAATTGCAGACGTCTCAGGAAACGTGTAGTAACTTGTACGCTTGTTGAAATGTGAGAAGTGGTCTAAATAGCTGGATATCCATGGGAATTATAAGTGTATATTTAACATGGTTTTATAAGAGAATAATACAAAGCAGAATTTGCTGAATATTGTTGTGAAAATTATTCAACCTAGTTTTACTCCAACATATGTAGCAATGTAGCCAGTCTACAGTATTATTTATCTTTATACAAGACAAAATAGTCAAGAGGATCTTGTAAACCACTGTTATTTCTTAATTATTTACCTTTGCCCACAATATCTACCCTATTTCCCTCATTAAACCTTCCACACAATATGTGGAAGCCACCTTCTTCTTTTTCCTGTAGGGAATTACATGCCAAGCACTTCTCTCCCATCTGAGTGAAAATTACCAGCTTCGTCACTAAAATGTCAACTTCCTGTCTGTGTGAGCACAAGGAAACTCACTTCCTGTTCCCTTATCTTTTAAGTGAAGTGACACATTGGAGCTGTTTTCCTGTTTTCTTGTCTTGGAGAAGTAAAGAATGAAAACTTAGAGCAGGAAAATGTTAAAGAACAACATAAATCATGTTGTCTTTGTCACAAACTCATTGTTTATTCTTTATTTGGCGAAAGTACTGCTCCTGTTTGATTTCCACAGTTGTTTTTTCTATTCATTTCACCATATAATTTAAAATAACTACATCAATTTCTAACTTGTTTTTTTTATTATTTTAAAAGAATATCTTCTTTATAGTTGTACTGTATCTGTAACATTCTGGCTTTAGAAATAGATGTACAATCACTAGAGACAGGAATATATAACTGTTGGGCTTAGAATATTGTCTTGTGAGTCAGACATACTGAACATAATAAGGGAAAATGCATAGTTATATTTCTGATATAAAACAATGTACAGAAAGATAAAGAAAAACTGGAACCAATTAAAATGACATGAAGCCTTCAGTTCACTTTATATGTGATTGTTGTTCTTTATTGTTACCATATGCCCTGGGTGTAAGTATGCTGTTAAATCAGCTATACCTGACAATAATGCCTCGTTTTTGTGTATAAAGTACAGTATGTTTATAATCAAAAATGTTAATTAAATAATGTGGGTAGTTAAAGGTAATGTGTCAGAGTTTCGGGTTGGTCCAGTAGATGTCAGTATTGAGCAGTCAGGCTAAACATTACAATGTGTGATTTTTGTGTATGTTAGAGGGAAGACAATATGTGCCTTTTTTCTATTGTTAAAATGTTCTTTTTTTGTCTCTTAAAACTGCCAATTTTGTATTTGAATAATAAACATCACATTCCGTTAAGTTGTTTCACTGTCTTTTATTTTAAAATGTACAGTTATTTTTTTAGAAGAACAGAGAACTAAACAGTAATGATGTAACTTAAGATAATGTCTCCTTTTTCTCTGGGCATCTGAGCTCATCTGTATAACGACGAGAGCGAGTGTGTGTTTTATTAAGCCAGTAAGGAGGGTGCCTTGAGGTCAAGTTTAAAACGTCTGTTGTTTATAGCCCAGGAGAGACAAACAGATCACACAGATAATGGCACGTTAGCGGAAATCCCACAGTGATGTCACGCCTAACACATCTGTGAGACACCCAGCTGGGACTTCCTGAAACTTCAGAGTCAGCCATTCATGGTATACATAGAGACACTTTCTTACACACTCTATATACATATAAATAATTTTACACACTAACACAATCATAAAGACAAGAATAGAGAAAAGAAAAAAATCTTGAAATGTATAATTCTCTGAACAAATCACACATATACAGTATAGGCTACTAGAGTACAGACAAATCTAATCCTCTAATGACTTTCTTTATCACATTTATCACCATTTCACATGCTGTCATCAAAACGGTCAAACACAAATGACTGTTTTCTTCAGTACAATATTTATAGTGACCTAAATAAATTTCCACTGAAGAGTTTTTCTCAGAACCTCATTTAAAGTAGGAAATTCAAATATTCACAAAGGAAGAGATACAATTTGCTGAAAGCTGTTTAAAAACATTCACCCCTCCCTAAAATGTATTTTAACTTTAAATAATATGCTTTAAGAAAGTTTTAAGAACCTTAATGAGCTCTAAGAAATATTTGACCAGTTAACATATGGCTGAATGCCAACAACAGGTCAGCTGATTCATAACAGAACAATCGATCCTGTCCAAAACGGTCAAGTTCAAATAATGTAATAAGTATGTCCAAATAACTGCTGACAAGGGGAATGGGTCATAGCACATCTCTCCCAAAATGTACAATAAACACTGCTACATGATTTTATGTATCAGTGACTTCACAAGACATGCATGTTTCTTATAGTTTGTGTGTTCAACAATGATTTATACATATGGAAAAAATGGTATATATACACCTGCTGCATCCAGGCCCTGCAAAGATAAATGTCTAAAACAGATTATTAACAGGAAATAAATCTCTGTAATAGTTTGTGTTCAGAGCTGTCATGTCATAGAAAGCCTCACTCTCAAAAATACAGTGTTCGCTACTTGTGTGAAGTGTAGCTTCCCAAAGTAAACACAAGAGGACAGCACAATATCATTACAACAAAAGCTTAGTTAACAGGCGCTCCTAACTAACATATTGTAACATACAATGGTTTAAACGCTTTAAAGAGGTGGTTTATGAAACACAATATTTTATTATTTATGTTATGTAAAGGAATATGAACATAACTACATTGTATTGAGTTGGACTAGATAATTTGGCCATTTTGTAAAAAGTGTGCAAAAGAGGTTTGAGGAAGTGTTAAGTGTACTGCTAGAATTTGCTTTGAGTTTGTTGTATTTTGATAGTAGCAACAGGGTTCTGCCATTGTTATACATGTATATATTTGTGTATGTAACTAAATATACCTTTATACTGCTTTTCTGGGTTTTAAGAGATTGTATCATCTAACTTGATATAATTATAAATATGATATGAATTTAAATACTTAAAATGTTTCATTTTAGTTATTTTTTCGTTTTGAAAGAGATTTGTTGGACATGTGCATACATTTGAATTTAAGGAAAACTATTGGAAAAATTGAAAAAGACATTTAGGCAATTCAGTGCTGCATGCAAACACGCTCTCTTTACCCACAGTGTTTAATATCATCATTGCACACATCTGCTCGTGCTTCCTCCATTTCATACATGCAGATCAATGGCTTGGAAAAAGTTAATCTCATTTAATGCCTACAAGAGTGAAGGTCATTATATCCAGGAAAAACCCTTCACCAATTTTACCCTTTCTGTCCCTATAGTGACTCTTTCCATCAATATCTTTTGCCCACTCTCATTTTGTGTATGGGTGTATTTTAATAAACATACATAACATTACAAAAAAGGAAATAGTGTAGATAGGCAACACCAAGGATGGGATTCCTGCACAAAATGTTACGTAACCCCATCCACACATGCATGTCCGTGTCTCTCTCTCAGCAAGCCACAATGTACCTTCCACTCTGATGGCCGCACTGAGAGTTCAATCAGATGTCTGTCCTGGCTTATGCTGTGTTTACTCTACACACTCAAAAAGACACATTTACTTTTCTCTCTGTTGTACAAACATATCACAGTGGTCAGGGACACCTGCCTGTCTGGCTGCACTGGGATCTCACTCTTTGGTCTTACTGTACCAGTGGCCGCAGGAATAGAGATAACAACAGGCATCTGAGGCAGAAATAAACACTTGTTAGCTGTGGTGACTGAGAGCTTCTGTTGGCCTCTCCAAGTCCTCTGGCCTCAGTCATACCTTCACGTCCCATTGAATCTGTTAAAACTGACCTGTTGAATCTGTTAAAAAAAACAATACCACTAGCTTCACCCTAATTACAAATACACATCCCAAATAAACATAAAGACACTGCTCGTCAAATGTTTAAACACACTATTTTATATGTTACCCTTCACCACTTTGTTTATTGTGATCTTAAAAACCTTTTTTGTGAATAATATCTTGATTTTTGTAGGTGAAATTGTGCCGCTACAAAACTAAAAATGGTAATTTTTGTAAATAGATGAGCTGGAACAAATAATGCAGGAAAAGCAGCCAGCAGCCGACAAGTGCCAAGCATACATGGAAGTTTATTTGTGTGTGTGTGTGTGTGTGTGTGTGTGTGTGTGTGTGTGATGAGTTGGTGTACTCAGAATTAGTTGGTGTATGTAAACATCCCATATTTGTATGTGTGACCCAATACATGTGAAGTACACATCAGCTGCTTTCATTGATCTAACAAATTGATAATGTTAATTTTGGCTAGAGTGGATCTATAAAAAATTGTGGATAAACAATGTAAGTTTTTTGTACAGATTGGCCAGTTTCAAGGTAATTACATAATGGCAAACTTAGCTACAGTCCACTAACAATACTGTGTAGGCAGCAGATGAAACCATGCCAGTGCTATTGGTGTGTGCTCACAAGAGTTATACCTACATGTACAAATACAAATAGACAGAATCAGAACTTTGGAAAAAATTCATACATTCTGAGAATGACAATAATAATATATTATATAATACAATTGTAAATCAATGATGCAAAGCAAGTGATGTATGGCACAGTACAGCTTGTGCCAGGGGCTGTTGAGATTTGAAACAAGCAATGGCAATTCATCTAATGTTTTATGCATATTCTGTGCCCATTTATATCTGCTGAGCTGTTGCATTCTCTAATCCCAGAGGTGTGATTGTGTACTAGAGTGAGAAAGTGATTCACACTTGCACTTAGAAAGTGCTGACCTGGTGTACAATACCTCCACTGAGCTTTCACAGGTGCAGAGAGACAAGTAAAGAGAAAGGGGCTTTCCTAAGTCTCATGGTAAACCATTGTAAAGTCATTACTGAGACATTGAGAGCTGTTTTCTTATTCTCTTTCTGCATGGTATTAACTACCTACCTAACAATTTTAGGTTGTATGAATGTATCCCTTACGTTTACAATAAGTAAAAAACATTTTAAATGTTCTTAATCTATAACGTTTTTAAAACGTTCCAATAGCTACCTAAGAATAAAGTTTTTAAAATATGTTGTATAACGTTAAAAACGTTTTTGATAGTTTTGACTGAACTTTTTGAGAACGTTAGTCAACGATCTAAAAACGTTCCCTGTTAGCTGAGTAGGTGGTTACACATGATTACATTATCACTGCAAAGTGAATTTATTTACAAACGGCACTTATTCATATTTACCGAACACGTTTGACAAATGCATAACCAAATTTTCACGAGTCAATGCAAAACACAATCTACAGATTCACACACGTATCTGCACATTTTAAATATTCTTTTCATCTCTTAATATTTGTAAATGATTGTTGAATCTGCATTTGAAAATCATGACCCTAATAGCTTTGGATTTGTGTGTGTCCCTATTTTGAGACTTTCTTCTGCCAGGCACGATTCACAACATGTTTTGTAAATATGGGTTACAAATGTGTGAATGTTGTGCATATGTTCGCTTTCTTTTGTGAATCCCAAAGCCCTTCCACACCAACTGACCAACATGTCAAGTGCCAGCGATGGCCATCCAATATCTATCAGCCAGTACCATTTATGAACCTGTCATAACTTTAACGTTTATGTTTATTTTATGGGAGTGTTCCGTATGGTTTAACGATAACAATGAAAGGCAGTCATCTGGTTTGCTGAATAGTTTTCACAACTGAGAAAAAAAATTATCTCTATACATACTTGGCCTGGGTTGCATTATGTACCCATATAGTATCTGTTTTGAATGCAATGTATTGTCTTTTGGGCACAGCATCACCTGCCTCTTTCAGAAAAATACACGTGGTTTATTGCATGAAAACCTTGTGAAGTGCGAGGAGACACGGACAGCGCAGCAACACCGAGGCGGCGAAGATACACATACAGCAACTGTTAACCGTGTTTTACAGTCTCTTTTATTAAGGCGTGTGATTGTGGAAAAAAAGCATTCAGGATTCGGTAGTAAAGCGGCGTTTGAGCATCTTAACGCTGGACGTGTGGCAGGTCGATCGCGGCAGATGTGTTAAAATGTAAAGTAATGAACCTACATTCGCAGCATTGTAGGTAAAGACCGCCAGTGAGAGGCTAGCAGAAACAGCATCTGGGCTTTTAGAGCAATCCGAAAAAGACTGACATTGAAGTTGCATGGGTCTGTTTTCTTCGCTGCGAGTGGGTAAGTAGGTTGCCTACCTGTTCCTTACCTTGAGTTACGAGAGAATGTTCTCCTTCAGCTCCATTTTGACATTATGGATATAACACTAAACAAACACTAGTTCCGTCTTTGCGTTTCGTCGTCCACTAATATCAGGATGTATTATATTTTGTGGTGTTGGTAATAGGTTTACCAAGGATGTTTAATCACGATCTGATTTTAATGCGAAGGGAAGCTTGAAGTGAACTCATACTCGCGATTTAGTGTAAAGTAGTTCTAATAGTTGTTATTCTTTTAATGCAGATTTAATGTTTTAAAGTACTGTTTGTTAATATTCTCTTTTGATTCTGAATGATCGCACCTGTTCACACACCTGAGATGCCAAGATCTCATGAGATTTAATACTATCAGTCAACCTCAGCATCACCAGCGCAGGGATGTAGAATGAAATAAACATTATGATAGGGGCTGAGCTCAACTCTCTCTCTTTCCCCCCTCCTTTCAATTTCCAGTTCTCATTCTCTACTGTCCTCTTGTTTTCACGACTTCAGATATAATCGAGGCTGGCAGGAATTATACTAAAGCATGTGAGTACTCTTGTTTGTGTTTTATGTTAACTGCACCTGTAAGTATAATTAGGCAGAGATGCTGTAATTGTACTGTAATGTATGTACTGGCATTGCGGTTATCCCGTTGTTGTTAAATTAATAAAATAAATAGTATTAAAATAAATAGTTTTTATTAAATAAAATTAAATTTCACTTTAATACATATGTGGTAGGGTGGTGTTTAACAAGTATTGAGTATGGTCAAATTTCGCAGCAAAATATAACCTTGATAAGTTATTACTTAATGCAGTGTAAACTGAAAAGCTTAGCAAGTATTGACTTTAAAACTACACTTGTAGGTCCATCGTCCAAATGATAAAGATGTTATGCTTTGCACTTCTTGAATAAACCAATTTAAAATCAACTCTTTAAAATGTTTCTCAACTCAGTACATTTAAAGTTTTATTAGACTAAAGTATTAGACTAAAGTAGTAGTCAGTACACACGTGTTGATGTGTTTGAAATGTAATTGGTGTATCTGTGTGGGTAAATCCCCTGTGAAGTGTGATGTGATGTGACATGTTATCGCGTGAGTGAAGATGCCTCTGTAATAAATGATATACAGAGCCTGTGGTCATATGTTGGCAATAGGGAGCCTGGTCCCTGCAGGGGACATGGGCACTGACTTTCAAACATCTAGATGCCTGTCTCTGCCTTTATCACCTTCCACCCTTTCACATTTTCACTTTATCTCATGTTGTTCTCTTCCTTTCTCTGATTCCTGCAGATGAGAACATTGCCCTTCTTTGCAAACAAGAGAACATCAAATTTGGAAGTTGCTTGGTGAACCGTTTAAGATGTTACTATAGGAAAGACTGTGGCAGGGAGTTCATGTTGATGAAATTGATTTGTTCAGGTAAGCAAAATTAATTTTACTGTATGAATTTAAAGTGCATTTGAAGTGTGTGGAAATGCTGGATGTTTATACTTTACTAACACATATCAAGGGTTACAAACCACATTTAAAAAAAAATCTTATACTAGAGGATTCGCAGGCTTGTAATATTGATGACAGTTTTATCCTGAGGAATAAACAAACAAACTGAACTCTAGGCAGCTAGTTGGGGGTCGAGACAGAAACCATTGCAATGTGGCTCTGAGTTGTGATTCAACTGGGCTATCTTGCCACTCAGTTGATTAAGCAGTGCTGTTTCAAAGTGAGTTTTTTTTACTTTACTTTGTCTGGCCGGTTGAATGAGCCTATAAAGGTATAGCACAATGAACCATACAGCATGTAAACTACTGTTTCAGAGTGCCAGACATGTCATTTATGAAAGACAGTTTAAATGTGTTTTCATGGACAAATTTTATTAAAATGATACTGCTACTGTAAATGCTCTCTGTGCTCAAGGATCAGTTACTACCCAGACTACACTGAACAAACATATCCAATACAAAATTAGTTTTGCTGGTCCTTTCAATATGGGAAGGATTTTGCTTAAACGTTTATACATGGCCAAGAGGCCTAGACTGGTGAAAAAATTTGTAGAAATTTTGAATCAGAAATTAATTTCTTTTTATCGTTGTGATTATTATATAAGACCACTGTTGTGAAACCTTAGGCAATGTGTGTGATTATGTTACCATTCTTCCAGTGACATATAATCTTGTGGACACTGTCACCTTTCAAGCACCTTTGTAAGGAACAAGCAGTTCTTTCAGCTGTGGCGCGTTTACGCCATCTGCTAATTCGCCCTGACCTTTTGCTAAACTGTTTGCAGACGGTGAAAATTGTATTAACTTACACTACTGATGTCATAAGGCAGTCGCCGTGTGGTAGAGTAACATGGCGGTTGCACTTATACCTCACTGCATTGACTGGAAATTATGGTCTTCTGTTGTGTTTGTTGGATATGGGAATGCGATGTAGTTATTGGTGAGGAAATAGTATTTATAAAGGTAGAGAAGGACATGTTTAAATGCCATGTGGTGCAGTAAATAAGTTTTAGATTGCATCAACTGGAGTGTTCTGCAGAGGAATTGTCTTTAAATATGAGCAGTTTGCATTGTAATGCCCAAAACCCCCTGCATGAATTCATTAACATAAACATTTTTCATCAAGAGTGTTATTAGAATCTTTTCAAATAAATTATCATGAGGCAGCAACGTGTGAACAAGTTAGATAATGACTTTCTTAAAATATTATAATCTATTTGTCCTGCTGTGTTCTCTAGATATTACTATCTCATGTAAAATGCATGCAGATTTCAGCTGGTAGCGTATTTTACTGTTATTATTTGGTCTGTTTTATGCTTTATGTGTCCTTAAAGAACACATTTACACACCGTAGTGCTCACTTTTCCTTCCTTTAATCGTCCCTGATACATTACTCATCTGTCCTACACTTTAAATGTCATGGTGGTCCGGATGGCCCCTGCAGGCATCATTTTTTCAGATCCTCTCCCAGTCAGTACGACAGTTAGAAAGAGCATGAAATAAATAATAAAGATTGATAAAGGTTTAACAGATCGATGTTTGTTTATGGGAATGATGACTGTGTGTAAGAGGGTCTTGTGTAGCCTACTCTTGTGGTTTAACATGTACTATCCCGTTTTTATTTTTTGGCTTAACATTGGTTTTCAATGCTCTGGTGACTCGGAAGATCTCAGTCTATTTTTACTATGTCTGATGTTTCTTTTAAAAAACTTCTGGAGAAATAAAAATGAACTCTAATTTTGGACACAATTATTGACTGACGGTACAAGAATGTGAACTGCAGCTCGAAATTCGAAAAGTTCGTATTGAAATCTGACTTTGGTATCTTGTCAGATCTGAGAACAGTTTGAGACTCTTCTGCAGCTCTAGGAGACACAAGATATTAATCAGCGTCTGACAGATTTATCAACCTGACAGATTTATCCATTAACTCTCTATTTAATGCAATAGCTATCTAGGAGAAACTATTGAGATGTTAGAGAGATCTCATTTGTGAACTTTTGAGTTGTTTTATTTTTTCTATGGGCTCAGATGATGGATGCTGTACACCTTAATCATGAAGAAATTATAAAGTAGACATACATCTGTGTTACCTTGTCCATATTGCAGCCAAGCTTTGACCAATTAAAGAGTTAGTATTGATCAGTCAATCGCCTGCTGCTCTGCCATTTCCTTTCTTCCTGATGTGACCTTCCATCAAGTGCTGTCTCAGCTGGTTAGATCTTTGTGTTGAAGTCAGGTTTGTGACGCTTGCTCTAACCCACTGGGAATGCCCCTGCTGTGCCTGTAAGATAGGACACTCCCCTGCTGAAAAGACCAGCTTAGAGCAGCTTGAACATTTAACTACAGGAAAAGCAAGAGGATTTTTTTAATTGGAGAGAATTTGCTTGTAAGAAATTCTTTTGATTATGGTTGTGGTTTAAGTGCTGATAGAGGAGGTCTTTCTTCAGATTTTTAATGAAGGTTATGTTGGTTTTAGGAAACTAAGTGAAGGTGTAGCTTGTTCCACCACAGTATACAGTGAAAATAAAGTTTCTGGAAAGCAGTTGTTATACTTTCTCATGATAGAACCACCAGGCAATGTTTACTTGCATTAGCCACTTTCACACAGTAACTCTAGTAAAATTACCAGTACATTTTCAGAATGACTTTATCTGTAAATACAGATAATATCTGTAAATAAATTTTTTACTGGTAAGTTTCTATTGACACATCAGTACCAAAATACAAGCAAATTGTGATGTCATTAACTGATTTGCTGTCATTGAGTGAAAGAGGCTAATGTCTTCATGTTAAAGCTGGTTGAGTAAGGTAAACTTGCTTGTTAAGCTAGCTATGACACCTAATAAAGACATTTCACGGTAAGGGCCAGCATCCAAAACATAACACATACTGGTGACCAGCAATTCTGGTCTTTGACCATAAGTCCATTGTACTTCAGCCATCGCTATTGCCACAGACAACATCAGCTATTATTGTAACTACAGCCCACTCCTAAACACTCATCTTCCTACACTCATCCCAAAGGGAGGCTAAAGAAGTGTGAAGAAGACAAGGCGAAAGCAAGATTTAAAGAGGTGGAAAATGTTGCCTTTGCTTGTTGCATCAACCCTCTCGACTGATGCGTGGTTGCCTCTCTTCCTGTCAGATGGCTCAGTGTGTCATACGCTGGCTAAATGCTCCATCTTCAAACTTGGTGCCCTCTGGTATTGACTTTCACGGCTACTTTCAAGTTCATGTAAATCCCAGATAGAGTGGCTTTGTTTTGTTTGTTTTCGAGTGCATTAGCATTTTAATTCCAAAGTGAGAATGAAGGCCTCTCCTGCTGCTGCTCTCATAAACGTTTCCAATTAGATGAGCAATGGGCGGCTCTGGGTTTTGGGTTATCAGAATGAGCTTTATTACAGGCCTCCCTGAGGAAGAGCACCCACGCTGACATACATCCTGGAGTTAGCTGGGCTTTTTCACATCTGTCTATGTCACTGGTTTGCATTTTAACTGTATTAGTCCATCACAGCTCTCCAGCTCCACTGACAACAATGTGCAGTCTATTAAGTTAAGTCACTTGTGATGATCACTTAAGTCACTTGAGAAGTTATGAGATGATGTTACTGATATGTATATATCCATAGTACATGTAACTAAATTTTAATACCAGCATATACTATTTCACTGGCATATACAATCACAGAACTAAAAATATGTACTTGCTGTTGCTTTTCCTGTCTGGGATATTATCCAAATTAACTTTTTTGTCTCTGCGCAGACGGTTTGCTCTATAAATCGAAACATTAGACAGAGAACTCTTGTGGGAAATGAGACAGACTCTATTCTAAATGCTTATGTGATCTGATCATGCGGTATTGCACATTTTCATCAAACTGTATCCTCCAGCTCCAGCCATCAGGCAAAATCAACCATTTTCTGCATGAATTTTGAAAAAATGATGCAAGATTGCATCCTTATGCAAGCGAGACTAACAATTTCACTCTTCAAAAAAAGCAACTTTGCATGAGCATATATCTATATGTATATGAGATATATTTATGATATTGAGAAGAGAGAGATGGGAAATATTTTTTCATTACTGCGGCTGCATTCTGAAATAGTTATTGCTGTTAGAATCCTTTTGGGACTAAATGTCTTTCTATTTCATAGAAAAAAAACTATAAAATTAGGGATGCAACAATGAAAAAACATTTTGACTGATACAACCAATAATGATGTTATGGATATAACTGATATAACTGACAGCCAATCATAAATATTTAGATTGTTTTGACTGTTTTCCAAAACAACGAAGAAAACATTAGAACCCTTGTCTAGATTTTACATGTGAAAGTTGGTAAAATCAGATAGTAAAAATATTATAATATATAGAAACAAAGATAAATATTTATTGCTTGTAAAATCTGGCATAGAAAACAGGATTGTACTGTTTAAAGAAAAAGAAAAAATAGGCTGTGATAGTATCTCAAAAATATTATTTGATCAAACTAATACAGATAATAAGCCTGTATACATTATATATTGTGCATCCTTAGTGTACATTAACGTGAATTTATATAATTGTACATTTAGCCTGAATAAGTCATTTGTTTAAATAGTTTTTACTCTCACATTTATTAATTTAGCATAAAAGTATCCAAGGCAATTTACAAATAAGGGACGTTGCAAGCATTCATTCAATAGGAATTATGTTGTTTATATTATGTTGTTTGTGTATCAGACAGAATATGGAGAAAAAGTAACATTGGTGCTACTATTGCCTATTATTTAGTGACTGTAATGTTCCTCACAAATAAAGATGTTTTTTTTTTTTTGCTTTATATAATGCGTGACAGCCTCTTCTAATAGCTCCAGTTCCAGCATTGAATAGAAGCACCATAAGGCCACACAGCACTGCTTTTTTCTGGGCAAGGCAGTCCCTATTAATTGATCCATATCCATATTACGCAGAATCTTTGTCTCTGCTTTTCAGGTGATCAGTATTTGTGTTTGAAGAGGAAGATATGTTAATCTTTGCTGATTGAGTCATATACACAGAAGTAGTTCATGGGTGCCACTTAAACTAGATTAAGTCATAGGGTCAGTGCCTCATTCCATGGGCTCAGCCTGCCAGCCATGACAGTAAGAGGGGGATCAGAGCTGCCAAATCCTGTGGAAATGGGCTCTGATATGGCATCCACTGACCCACTAAACCCCTCAAGGTCTAGATAATTTGAGTCTCCAGCATTAATCCATCCTTGGTTTAACTTGCTTAGGATATAAGGTATCTAAGACACAGAGGTTTATTGTCGATGTGCCCTCTAATCTGTCTTAAATGACATTGGAATGGTGTCTTTAAATGGCTGTCTTAGAGAAGAGAATGCAGGAAATGGCTGTCATTCACTGTCATCAACCTCTGTGAGTCATTCTCCCCTGTCTGAAACAGCAATTCTCACAGTTTAAGAGATTATTGCCTGAGAGCCTGTGCTATTAAACTGATTGTCAACATACACTTCAGCAGCATGAAGAGCAAATGGCATTGACATGAATGAGGTACAAACAAATAACTTCACTGGGTATGAAATATGCAGTAAGCAGTTTCTGAGAAATGCTGTTTAAAGTTGACATTAACAGCCACACAATTTTGTGAACATTTTTTGGGTATGTTTTCTGTGTGAGCATGAAAAATAAAATAGTGTGTTTACGCATAGTCCTGGCTGTGTAAATAGGAGAAAAACAAAGTGTTTTAGTTTTGTTTCAGAACAGAACATTCACATATTATACACAGACATAGACACACAGTTACACACAGTACAGACATAGCACAAATAATATGTACGTATGCTGTTCTGTGCATTACCAGAACTAAACAAAAAGTTATTTTACCTGACTTAGCTAACTGCTAATAAGAAAATGTATGCGAAACAGTGGACACAACAAATTCACAGAATGGGTTTCAGTAATAGGAAGGAATCTGCCTGTGGTGCTGTAATTTTATTGATGTGTGGTTCTCCAAACACCTTGCAAATAGTTAATTATAAAGTTAAAGAGCAGGAGGGAGTGGATAGTTGCACTATTTCTGAAATCAAAGTCTTCCTGGATTAGACAGTCGAGCTTTTGACAGTGAATTGCTTCTCTCTCTCTGTTTTATTTACTAAATCTGTCTGACAGCTCCCATGACAGCCCAGCAGTCTGAGGCTGCTGTCTTTACCTCACAGATACAGGCTAAGCAAAAATACAGGAACACAAAACTCTCATTGGAGCCACACAGCCATACAAAATACAGTCCAATATGGATTG
The DNA here is from genome assembly GCA_036877625.1 of Ambastaia sidthimunki. Classification (NCBI taxonomy): domain Eukaryota; kingdom Metazoa; phylum Chordata; class Actinopteri; order Cypriniformes; family Botiidae; genus Ambastaia; species Ambastaia sidthimunki. The sequence continues at coordinate 54,236 of JAZGTK010000180.1, forward strand.
CACTTGCAGCTTCCAGCTATATGCTTTTTTAGTTTAATTACAGTTGTCAATATGCAATATGTAGTAAAACCCTTTCCCCGTAAAGAAAAAAACAGCATCCCATACTGTAAACGTGACATATAGATATTACAAAACAAAATAAAAATGTTCCGAATAGTCAGCTCATCTGGATGCTGTTTATAGCAGGGCATGGTTGATGTGGCCTTTATGATTTTGTGCTGTTTTCCTAAGATGGGAAACTCCCTTATTTTAGATATCTCCAGAAGATAGATTACAGCCCCATTCTATCCGTTAAGGGGCTTCCAGGTATCCTCCAGTGAATAGATTTTACATAAAGCACATGCAAACATCCTTTCACACATACATATGTATATAGTATGTATATGTACGTATATACATTTATATACATACATATACATATGTGAGGCTGAATGTCACAAAGCTTTGATATTAAACTGCAACTTTGTGCATAAATTTATGTCAGCACTCTTTGGACTTCTGCTTTAAAATGCTTTACACACAGACAGGCAGAGGGAATAACTAGCATATAATAGCTATTCTCTATGATTTACCTCCTCACTGCACAGTTGATTTTAAAGCTTAGCTTTGTTGACTGGCTTAATAATGAGATTATGATTTGTGAATATGAAGCGACACCGCCGGAATCATAATCTGTGTCTCCCCTATGGGCTTTATTAATAGGTGAGCCAGAATGAGCGAAGGCTTAAGTCTCTGTACGATTCAGTATGACCTAGATATGCGGCATCTCTGTGACCCACATCCAATTCACTACAGATTCCAGTGTGTACTGTACAGCAGGCTCTCTCACTTCTATTATACTAGAAATGAATGGCTTTGAATCTCCATTAGAAAATTCACTGTGACATGCTGCATTCTCCCTCTTTAAAACGACTGCAAAGCAGAAGCAATGCTGTAGATTGGTTTTCACTACAGCATAAAGAATAATATAATTGTGACCCGTTCTGGCGAAATGAGTCGTAAGTCACATCTTTCCATTTTAAGATATGGGCCGATAATGTGGAAAAACAATGAAAAAATAATTTTTTCTTTTTTAGCTATTTTCAAAGAATAGACATTCAAAAATAATCTCCCAAAGTTTCGTAGTCCAGATAATTGAGAAAAGGTATTTAAATGACTATTAAGTTGACTTGCAACTCTCAAGTTGTACTAAATTCGCTGGAAATGAACACATATTGCTTTTCTCAACTCCTCTCATCACTTCTGAGCATTTCCCTATGTTCCGGGTATCCCTGAAACATCACTATCTCTGCTGTCCAAATATGTGTTAAATGTTGTATAAAACAAATCAAAAAGCTTAAAAATGTTCACAAACACTGATCGTTTGTCAATGGGAAGCCCCGTTTCGACTGACCAGCAGATTGGTCCAGCCATCCTCCTGTCAGACTGTGTGCTGTGTGTAAACACGCTAGCTGATCTCCTCAGAAAGATTGTTCAATACTGTGTAGTGTAGTATAGTGTAGTATTCTGTGTGTAGTTCTGAGATTTTGATGATTTAAGAAATGTTGCTGTCAAAAGAAGGTAAAGTCGCTAAAGTGTTAAACTCACTAGAGGCTTCTAACCTAAGCTCTGCTGCTGGTCAGCCGGAGTGGCTAAAGCTAGTCAGTGATTTTTTTTTATCTGAAAATGTATTAACCTCTCTTAAGGAAAAATGTAGTACCTCGTAGTATGTAATGTAGTAGTTCAATCTTTCTTATTTTAAATCTTAATAGCATTTATATGTATACAAATGTCTTTGGTCAAATTAAGCTGTAAAATAAATAGTTTATAAATTTAAATGGAATGGATTTTGAAAGAAATGGGCAACAAAAAATGGTCAAAAAAACTTCAAAAGCGATTTTCTCAGGTTTTCAATTGGAAAAAGAGGGTAGACAACCATAATTCATAATTGACTAGGATATCATTTTAAAGCTTATTGACTCTTTCCATTGATACCAAAATCTCAATTTTGAAATTTGGGTCACTGTGACTCATTTTGCTGGATCAGGTCACAATTGATTATAAAGAAATTGATTTCTTATAAAGAAATTGATGTCTGGCATAATTTTGGCCAGATAAGACACATTTTTATATCATATGTCATATAATGTGTGTGCTTTTGTCTTGACTTCATCTTTTCCTATAGTGTGGTTAATAGATCATGACATTAGCAATGCCAAGGTCATGGGTTCGACTTCAGGGAATACTTGATAAACTGCATACTGGATTGTGCCCAGTTCTGCTTTTAGAAGGCCATTGTCCTGCTGAGTTTAGCTCCAACCCCAGTTAAACACACCTGAACACCAGACTGAAGCTAAACTCTGCAGGCCAGTGTTCCTCAGGGTCTTTTTTGACCCTGATTTGTATCTTTTACCACCCCACTGTTTCTTGCGCTCTGGTCAGCAGCTGTTGTCCAGTCAGATGGTGTCGAGTACAGACTGACCTTGAGCTACAGGAGCCCACAGTTCTGTTCAGTTGATCTGGAGTGGTTAGAGTGTGTCCAGCAAGCTGACAGACAGATTGCCCCAATAATAAACCTCATCAAACAGGCCCGGCAGTGACACAGTGTTCCCAGACACCGCCTTCAGCACAGGTTACGGACAGGAGCAAACATCACTGCCACAATCAGATCCATTATCCCCCATCCGTCACAGAGCAAACAGCCAGCATCCGGAACAGACCCGAAGGATCACCGCTGACTTCCCTGCTTAGATGCACGCACACACACACACACACACACACACACACACTGATCTAAAGGGCCTGCAGGGGGAAATATTATGAATGCATTACACCAGCTGTGCTAGAACAGCTCATCCAAACTGTTGTGTGGGTGTAAGTCTGTGCGTGTTGTAGAGGCAATACAGCAGTGTCATGAGCATATATCTTAAGATTATGACATTTTCTGTATATGAGGTTTTGCCAGGTGGTGTTGTAATAAGTGTAGGGTTTGAATAATATGCAGTGTTGTTGTGTACCAAAATGACACATAAATGACTGTAGTGTGACTTTACAACATATTGCACTTAGTGCAACGTTTATTGCATATTCATATAGAACGTGTTCTTGGAATAATATTCCTGCAATGTAACAGACTATGGTCTGTAATTCTGATCTGTTTATCATATAAAGCTAGTAAGATAGAAATATAGTGCATCTTTGTGTCTTTGCATTTTATGATACTTTAAACTGTGTTTTTGGATGTGGTAGATGCGATCAGAAAAGTGTGTGCATTCTTTAAATATTCCAAGATTTTGGAACGACATGGGGACAGAGCCTGACATTAACAAATGGGTGTTGGTGTGTGAATGAAAGCAGACTGATAAGGACAGTACAGTGATTGGCTGGCTGTTGTGAAGCACAGTTCTGCACAGATCGATCAGCGTATGACATCAAAGAACCACGATTTGAAAGAATACAGGGCCAGCTGCTCTCGAATCATTGTCACGGTACTTTGATGTCATATGGCGATCGGCCAATCATTGCTCAACACATCATTGCTTTTCTTTGGAAGATTAACTTTTCTCTTTATTCTTCAGAATCACCAAATGTGGCGAGAAACATTTGAGGAGGATGAGGTGTAATATAAAAAGAGTGACCGACGAAAATGATCATTCATTTTTTTCAAATGAAATTTCACTTCTCAAAAACTAAATAAAGTTTATAAATCTGTTTTTTTATTGAAAGTAAAGCTATGAAAAGTAATAAGTAAATATGCTTAGTTTAGTATGTGTAGAAGTAATAACTTCATGGCCAGTACATTTTTTCATGTAACCAGCCATGGGCAGGTGTGGCAAAAAGTTACTTTTAGTCCCTGCATGGGAACACTGACAGACATGAGTGAACTATTGCTTTAAGCATACTTTATAAGTGTCTACTGTGAAAGGAAGCACTACTAAGACCTGCCCTTGGCATGAGGGTACAGATGGATTTTTGCGTTAATAGAGCTCTGTGCTTCCCTTTCCTCAGTGCCTCTTTTGACATGACTGCCAAATGCGTTCCACAGTGCTGCATCTGCAAAACAACAACACATTCTGTAAGGGGCATGAACAGCTGAGGTCACAGGTCACTGTTCTGCTGAGGATGAAATAACAAACTGTCATTATTGTGATGCATTCTGGGTATGTAAAGATTGCAGCATTAATATGCATACAGCTAAAATAACTACATTCTAAATTTACTTGATTTGTTTTTACTTTTAAATTTATTATTTTGTTATGAAATGACGAGATACACTTTTAATGAGGTTATATTACTTTTACAATTTTTAAATTTTAAATTACTTTTTACTGTTTGTTTTTGATTGCTGTTTATAATTCTTTTGGGAATTACAGTAAAATGCATACTGCAAACACTGATCGGTCTCATTTAAAAAATTTTATTACAGCAGTAATTTCAAATCCACAGTTATCTTATATATACAGTTATACCCAGTAAATCTTGTGCTTGGTAAAGGTACACTACACACTACAGATGTAGGCGTTTGTGTTATTTTTCTGAGCTGAAAAAACCAAAGCATTCAGGCTTCAAAGCATAAAAGTCCTGTCTTGATTTAAAAGAAAACAAAAAGCCTGTTGCTGAAGACTGGATCGATGGCTGTTCATTGGATAAGTCCTGTTCAGCTTTATGAGAATGGATTGTGTGTTCCACACAACACTGTCTGTCTATTCTGTGACCTTGTCACTGAAGGCTCTTTGTTGTGTCTTATCTCATCAGGCCTTTGCCTGCTCTCCATCACATAAAACATAAGATCTGTGTTGTAACAAAAGAAATTGTAGTTCATTAGTATTTTTGAGTATTATTTAGGGGATTTTTTTCAGTAGTGTTGGAACTGAATACAGGTACTTTTTCAATTACATTACATTTAGGCATATTTATCCAAAGCGACATACAATGTGAGGAAAACAAAGAAGCAATAAATCATAAGATGACAATAAACATCAGCTGTAACAATTACAGTTCAAAAGAATGTTTTTCCAGTTTAATGTTAGTTTCAACATCTGGTGTGTTTAATTATAGTTAAACTTTAACCTAAATGTAATTTCTAATGTAAAATAAAAATTAATAAAGCAATACTATTTTAAATTTCTAAACATGCCAGTAAGTAGCATTACTATCCAAACTAGCTGAAAGAAACTGTTGTAAAGTGCATCTCCAAATAAAAGCTAAGCTATAATTAGCTAATAAGGCTTATTCTTCAGACTACTTATTGTTTTAAGAGCCTTGTAGAGTTTTCCAATCAGTGCAGCTCACGGTCTGTTCTATCTGGGTCAGCTGGAGAGATTAAGAGATGTGCAGAGGCTTGCACTATCTGTCACGTACTTCCCAGCTGGATCTCCCTGGACCCCGAAGTGAGAATGAGTTAAAGGTTATGTAAACTTTTAATGATTCTGACAGATGGCATCTCTCATGAGGATTGCAAGGAGCTTGCATGAGACAAGTTTGTCTTGTAGTTGTATGAGGTAGTGTTTCACATATGTGGCTTTTCTCTGTGATGTGTTTTGAATGTATGGCTTCCTGTTTTGGTTCCAAAACCAAGAGCATAATAAAATATCACAAATGGCTGTTAAAAGTCTAATGAATGAGAAACATTGTACAATGTCATTGTGCATTAATGTGTACTACACAGTATCAGTGTAGTGTTTCCAATAGCGACAGGTCTGGATGGTTATTTAGTTATCCATAATTGAACAGTCAATTAGTGAAGTCATCTAGTTTTGTAGATTTAGCTTTAATATTTGTAGTGGAGATGCTAAGAAGTAGATGACAGTATGTACATACTGACATAGTATTTACATATACTGTATGTATGAATATGTGAATATATATATGATTTTATCCAAGGGGCTTATAGTGCATTTAAATATTTAAAAAAAATATTGCATTTCTTTAAAATCAAACCCATTGCCTTGGCATTTCTAGCATCATACTGTATCAGTTGAGCTACAGGAAACATATCACAGTCATTTTGGGCCCTTCTTTCCTTGTTCTGCTTTTTAGATGGGTTAGTTATATTTTAAAGTCAGAACCTTGTGTCTTTATGTCTCTCTCTCACTACTTACATCTCTCTCTTATTTTTTCATCTTTATTCTCAAAAGCCTCTGTCAACTCTCATCATACACAAAGTGGCAAATCAGCAAGCTGTATTATGACAGGTACATGTACTCTTAGAGGGCCACATCATCACAATGAAATTTAGAGATGTTCTGACCAAGGTGTCCTGACAGTTTCTCTGCTTCATTAACATGCTGACAATGCGACTGTACACTCTTGATATAGGACTTGGCTTTGCACTCAGCAAAGTTAGTGAGCCACATGGGCATTTTTGTTGAAGGTTATGTAACCAAGGTACAAACTTGGCAATAGTGCCATGCTTTATTTTGGTACGTGCATATATTTGTTTACAGAATGAGGAAAACACACTTAATGTTGGTATTCTGTTACTTGCTGGCATGGACACTAAAAGTGTGTAAAAAAGAAAGATGCTCTGTGTTATTCTAGCATGATTTGAGAGTGTTCCACAAAGCATCTTACATCTATAAAGTTCTTGGAAAGATTTTAATTTATCAAATTAAAATATATGTAAAATATACATACATGTTTAGTTAAGCAAATCAGGAATTAATTTAAATAAGTCTCCTAGAAATTCATTCTGTGTGTGTTCCTGTGCGCATGTGTGTCTTGGGTTAGTGTATGTGTGGGCAAGTGACCTTTTTCATCCTTGTTGCTGGGAGATCTAAATCAAGCACTTAGGTTTTTGTAAATACTGCATCATTCTGATCATATTTACAGCATGTACAGTATATAGTCTGGAATAGTCTGAGAAAATGTGGAAAATTATTGAAAGTGTATATTTAAAATTAAACGTCAACCAGTGTCATTACAGAGCCTATGGTTACCATCATAGTGAAACTCTTTTGATTTCAAACGTTGGCGTCTTGGTAAATCTTTGTTAAAAACAGAATTCTCCATTCTCCACGCTTTTCATTAAATCTCTTTGAGTCTCTAAATGTCTCAAGATTAACTGAGATATTAAAGAGATATTTGGTGTGTCTCCTATCAGTTGACCGTAAGGGTCACTGAAGAAATTTTTTACTCATAACACCTCTTTACCTGTTACACATTCATCTCACAGGACAGGTGCTGTTCACAGGAAACAGTGTTAACTTATTCAGCATGAAGACATGCAGAAACAGATGACACCATCAGCATGCCAAACTGTAACTGTAAGAATTTAAGACTGGTGGAACTTCTGTGATGATCTGAAATATTTTCATTGTCTTTGCATCCTCTGTGTAAGATATTATAGGCTGAAGGTTGCCTAAAAATTAATGTAAAGAGAATCAAACATGTAACATACTCTTTAAAACATAAAAAAAAAATTAAACTGCCAGAATACTTTTTAGTCAGTTTATAATCATTCTTGCACAAGATAAATTTACATGAGCAGCATATTAAATATCTCAAATAACTCATTTATTCTTACCTCCTCACCAGTCCTCTAGTAATATTAATAGTTTCTTGCTCTAAAAACAGTCAGAATTTAGTTTTTTAGACTAATTGTCACCCTCCTTGGTCTATAGAGTTAAACAGGCTGTTTTTTTTGCTGCTGTGTCTTTAAGACTTTATGTAAATAGCCTCCTTGCATGTGAAATGAGATACAGCACTTTGCTGTGAGCTGCAGGTTTGCTGTCAGCTTCAGTACAGTTTTTATCTGCCCCATCCTACTATAATAGTCTCTCTGCAAAGTCTGCATTACATCACATCACATCATGAATCCAAGCTGAAATGTGCAGCATAAGCTGCCAACAAACTGCTTGTGTTTCATTTGAGCATCAGCTTTGGTCCAGATGTTTCTCCTAAAATTGCTTAGTAGAAATAAATTGAAGATATTCTGGTTTTGCATAAGAAACGTTTTGGATAAGATTTAGTGAGAAATGTTATATATATTTCAAAAATTGACTTTTAATTTCAGACTAAAAGGATTGTAGGGTTTTTTGTGCTGGGTCTTTTAGTACAGAATTTGGACAAGTGTGCGATGCTGAACAGAAAATGTGGGCTGCAGTTCTGAAAATCTGTGGCACAGAATTGGATTGTTCCCAGTGGGAAGCATGTAAAGAGCAGAGAGAAGGAGAACAAGAGCAGAAACTGGTGAGTTCAAGAGTGTGCTTGTCTGTGTGTGGGAGAAGGAGAGGTTCAAGAAGGGTAGAAGGAGCAAACGTTGTTGTGATTATGCAATAGAGTTGCATGTTGATCTGACACGACCTTCAGCACAAAGCCATGTGTTTTTTTTAGACAGGACAAGGATGCAAGGGCCAGAGGGAAGGACAGCAGAAGGGCATAAATACTTACATAATCACACGTTACAAAGTCTCCAAATCTGACATCATCAAACAGTGCCACTCTCTGACTGAATTGAACCGCTTTCCAAATGCAGTCTGAGTCAGCATCAGCTTATAAAGCCACACACCTTGTACTTAAGTGGAAGGACACAGCAGACATGTGTTCCAATGTTAGTGTAGACCAACTGGACCCCTGGAGGTTGCCATGCTGCTGTAGTCCTGGAGATACAACCATGTGGTATCTTTGGAGAACTCATTGCCGCACCTCACCACTGACCACCCACACATTAGCACACAGCAAATCTAATAAATCAGCCGCAGAACTACCCAGGCAATACAATACAAAGTTGTAGTTAATCTATATTCACTATTCACATTGTACAATTTTAAGTTTGATTTGCCCATTGAGGTTTCATTTAAATTTACTTTTGTAGATTTTTCAAATTTGTAAGTCAAATATACCCAAGTGCCATCAGTACCGATTGAAGTGCAAAAAAATTGTTTAGCTTTTCGTTTGGATTTGCTTATCTACATGAGCACATGTCTTCAATGTGATGTTAACTGTGAAATTCATGATGTTAAGGAGGTCTTGTGATGGACTGCGATCATTCTGTGTCTTTCTTGTCTTTTTTGAATGTCTTTAACACATAGCCTGTGATCTAATTTGGCATCAGTACAGTGTGAAATTTGGCTCAATCAATCCAGTGAAGCAAAACCTTGACAATTTGTTTTCAACTGTGGCCATGTAATTTATATATATTTTAGCTCTTAATTATAAACAACAGAAATATCATTCCTTTACAAATATATCTTACAAATATTATGTGCCTTGCCCTACAAATTTAAATTGAACTTGGCAAGTTTTTTTTCATATTTATTTTCAACAGATAGGCATAGTCATTAGGGATGTTATTTGCTGGCTGCGACTTCAAAACACACAGTTTCCGGTTGTTTTGCTCTACATTCACAGCTTGTGGAGTTTCAGTGAGCTGTTACATCAAGCTGAACATTTCCCCTTGACAGTGATATTTCCCTTTTTCTCCAAGTATATATGGTTACCATTCAAGCACCGCTGACCCCACAGATAAATTGATTTGATTTGCGCCTTGTTTGTCTCCAGAAAGGGCTGCAGGCATCACAGAGCCCACAGAGTGTTAACATCATTCTCTTGACCAATAGGCTTTATTGAATCTGTCTGTGGCCTACTGTATAGTGTGTGTGAGGGTGTGTGGCTTATCTTGGTTTCTCTCTGGTTCAAACGGAAAGGGTGAAGGAAGTCAGAGAGGAGCTAATGGCTGGAGTTGGGCTTCTTGCAAGCTGACATGAAAGTCTTCCACCAGCATATTTAACAATTCAAACGGGTCAGGATTAAAAATTAAACACGGCAGACTTGAAAATCTAATCCACTGAGGGATGAAAGTTTGGGGAGCATTCCTGATCTGCGGTCCACAGAGAGGTAGGTGTAGGTGTGTGTGTGCGTGTGTGTGTGCATGTGTGTGTTTGCGCTCAGAGTAGGTTTAATATACAGGAACTGACAAAATCCCACAGCAGTGTGATCTCTATTTCTCTGTGTGTGGGATAGAAGGGCTTTGTTCAGAATAGCATCTAACTGCTCTTACTATTTCTTCGGAATATAGTATTTACAGTACACTGTGCATAGTGTGCACAATTTCTCTATTTATGTACTATGCCTGTATGTTACATTTGCAGACTGGGAAGTATACAACAGAGCACACTTCAGTGTAGCATTCTGAAACCTCTATTGTTGCAAAATGCACTGTATTTAACCATTTAAAAAATAAGCAATATAAAAGTATGCAATATATTGTGCTGTATTTGTATGGTTCTTTCAAATGGTGGTATTCCATTTTGAACAAAGCCAATATGTCTCTTCTGTGTCTAATTTGGTACTTGATGGATTACATTTTTGAAACGTCTTGATAAACCGAATGACCACTTGTCTTTTTTATTTCTATTTGTTTCTTCTCATCCCACCCTTTCCATTGTTTCTAATCTCCCCACATTCCATCTCCACCATCTACCATCTTTGCCTTCCATGTATTCTATACAGTGAGCTCAAACCAGAGCAGCCAGGCTCATGAGTACCCAGACTGCCAGGAAGGGGTCAGTGAAGCCAGCCTGCTGGTGTCCCCTCTGGTGGTGGCCGGCATTGTCATCGGCCTGGTGCTCTTCCTCTCCTGCGTCACCATCATTGTGGGCAGTCTGCGCAAAGACAGCCGTCTGCGCAACCCACATCTGCGAGCCAGCTACGGTGAATGGCCTGCATGGAATTTCCAAGTTACCATAATGTTTTGAATATGTGTTTTTGCTTTAAGATTGACAGTGACTTATTTCAGTGAATAAGATGCTTTAGAAGTTGCTAAAAGGTGCTAAAAATTAGTAATGCAACTGTTTAGTGAATTAACCTCATCATTCAGTACATCAACATATCTTAACAAGTAACATTTTCGAACAAACATAAACTGAAAGTGTTTTCTTGGTGGTGTTGTTTCTACAGCTCCAGATGGCCTTTCATATGGCGGCTCCATTGGAGAGCTGAGGTCCACTTGCATTGAGGACTTTCCCCCTGCGTTTGACTTAGACTCTTATATCGAGACCCTGTCTCAAGTCAATGTCATGTACCCGGACTCCCCACCTCAGTAAGTCACTTCTGTATTTATTATATATTGCATGTAAGGTTCCTTAATGGATTCCATTTCACAGTGGAATCCAGAGTTCTGAGTAATATGACATATTTCAACTATATTTTAACTCATTTTTCTCTTGACTTGAGTTATAACTTGCACTTATCGGATGCAAACATGGAGTTTTGGAGTGTGTGTTTGAAAGAGAGAGTAAAACAGCTTTATAATAAATATACACATACATACATATATCATATATGTGCGCACATATATACATGTATATGTATGTATATTTTTGTATATATACAGACAGATAGCTTTTATATATATATATGTATATATATATATATATATATATATATATATGTATGTATATACAGCATTACAGCAGAATGTTTTGCTCACATAACAGGAAAAAACTCAAGATGCAGATTAACTTTGTTCATTTAAACCATTTATTAAGCTCTAATTTAAGAAACCTCCAGCATTTTTCACACATGTTTGGTTCCGCCTTCTGCACTGATTTTTTAACATCTTTGCAGCTGCAAAGGGAGGAAACACTACTCACACCCTCCCCTTTAGGATGCAATTACTATCTGAAGCTCTATTTCAACTCTCCAGAATAAAACCTTGCTTTAATTTTAGTTGTTTAGTATTGTTTGAGAAACAAGGGAGGAATGAAAATGAGGGAGGCTCAGATGGCTGGTCTAGATTAAGAATTTTAACTGTTCTCACTTGCATTGAGGGGTGTTCTAGATCTTGGTGCTTCCACTGTTTCCCTCTTCTAAGGTTTCACCTTGTGGAGTCTTTTCTCATTCTGTTAGGAAGGTTGGGCACCTTACACTTTCTGCCCTCAACCTGGTCTCATAACAAGCAGGGATTGCTGATAAATGCCATGGCTTTGCACTGAAAAAGGCATAGTGTGTTTGATCTAAATGGCAGCTTGTCTAATTGGCATCTTCAAAGAATCAGTCAGTTCTCTTCCTTGCCATTTAGCCTGCCTGTCTTCCCACCGCGACCTGTAAAATACTTCCCAGGTAGGGGAGCCATTTACAGAGAGATGTCTCAGAATGGGAAAGGTGTTATTGTTTATCAGGCCTCAGTTCACATGAACGTTCAGATGCATTCCATTGTCATTATATCATTTTCATCATGACCTCACAGCTGTATAACCAGGGCTAGAAATGCAGGAGGGATTTGGGAGGATTGGGTCCAGGAAGTAAATTTCAAGGAGGTCAGAATTCCAGATCAAAATGTAAAGAATTTACATCTTTTAGCCACAAAATAATCTCCAAGTAGAAGAGGTCATACATAAATGTAGTGGTATTTTTGCAATTGCGTTTTATTTAAATGTGTCTGCAACTAGGTGATGCTGATGAGCCATTTTCACCCCTATATACAACTAAAGCACATATTTGCACAGAAGGTGAAGGCTTCACAATTCTGCTCTTGATGTATATCTTGAAGTATTTTAAGATGTAAAAAGTAGATTTTCTTGCCCTTACAGGGCTCCTGACAAAGATGTTAACTCAAAACTTGACTAAAGTCTTTGTTGACTTGTGTAATGTGTTGTCCAAAATCTGAAATGAAGACTAGATCTACATGCATCCCTAACATGACCACTAACTCCTAACATGACCACTAACTCCTAACATGACCACTAACTCCTAACATGACCACTAACTCCTAACATGACCACTAACTCCTAACATGACCACTAACTCCTAACATGACCACTAACTCCTAACATGACCCATAAAATAACATGCCAAATACATTCAATAGCCAACAAGAGACTAAGGCAAACACAGGGGTTATATATACAGAGACTAATGAAGGGGAAATAAGGAACACCTGGACACAATTAGGGTGGGATAAACACTAAAGACTACAAAGACCAGGGACATAGACTACAAAACATGACTTCAAAATAAAAGACATTGTGTTATAGTGTCAAAATAAATGAAACTATAACAAAATTAAACAGACACGACAACTTGCAGTTGCATTGTTGATGCAATCATCTGACCTTTTGACTGTTGCCTTAGTTAATTTGCTCTTATAGTGTCAAATCAAGTTATCAAACCTATAGTTACACTATAACCTATACTGAGTGCTTCCTTGGTTACATAACAGATATGTAATGTGTGGGTGCTTGTTTGTGTATGTGTGTGCGTATGCGTGTTAAATAGCAGAAAGGAAAGGTTTAGTTAGGGTCATGTTTGCGCTCAACTTGCCTGCCCTTCATGGCTTGTTTCACAGAGTGCCAATGTTATTTACATCTCTATGACAGTTCCATTAGGCTGGCAGAGCCCTCTGGTGCAGCTCTGTGAAGGGGCTTTTGAACAGGGTGAAATTACTTCTCCTCGGCAGTAAGAGCTACCTGAAAGAGCAGGTCCTCCTCCTATTAAAAAGCAAATTATGATGGATATAGAATATTAGTGTTGCCCCCAAGGCCTATTAAGAAATACTGAATAGTGTGTAATTCTGTTTGGGAGAGATATCCGGCCCTCAGTCCAGATACTCAATTTAATTAGGCAGCCGGTCCACAGCCGAACACCTCTGTGAGTTACATCATCTGGGAAGATGATGGAAGATTACCAGTGTAAGATCTCCATTTTGTTCTACAATGAAAATTTGCATGCGCTATCACAAACCAAAATTTGTTGGATAAGAGTATAATAAGATATAAGTAAATAAGAGTGTCTTATTGAAAAACAAAAAATACACACTAGATATAGAGGATGTGAAACCTATCTACCTGTATTATGTCCATCCTTTGAAACATTTTTGCTTCTTCCACTCGGACACTTTAGGCTTAATGCGCTTTTTACCGTCATAGGACTGTATTGTTGTGTATGGTGTAGTATTGAGGAAGAAGGTAGTGTTTTGAGAAAGGAGGAGGTCTTACAGATGCTGAGGTACTGGAGCTGAACTGAGCTCTCCATCACTGCCTGCTTCTGTGCTCCCCTTCATTCATCTGTGCCAGAAACGAGCAAGAGCAGAATCACTCTTCAGATCAGAGGAGACGAGCCTCCAGTCACATCATAATGTGCATTTATCACAACTGGCACATTTCAGCTCACCCTATCAGCCTCCATTACAAACCTGAACGAAAAAGCAACATGGCTACAAATAACATGAAGACAATGCATAAACAAACAGATTTATGTCTTTGTGTGTGTCGGTGCGTGTGTGTGTTCAGGCTTGGCTATATTTAAGGGCAACCTTTTAAAAAGTGTTCTCACAACTAAGAGTGTAATAAATTTAAATATCTTAGATGATGATCTATAAAAACCATAACATCTCATATATGAGAGTTCCTTGCTAATACAGCTTGTAAAATCTGTGTGTGTGTGTCTGTGTGTGTGGCATCATAACCATCATGCCGTAGAGTGACTGTTCCACCCAGGCATTTCCGCACACCATGTCTGGGAATGTGCCAGTTAATTCTATACATACACACTTGCACATATGTTGACTCATACATAGCTACATAGCTATGTATTTCTTTGAAATCTTCAGGACTTTGGAATGAGGAGCTATTAGCACAGTAGGTGCTGGTGCATGCCCATTGCCACAGAATGGCAATGCGTGTGTGTGTCTCTGTCCTTGTGCCTCTGTGGTGCTGAGAGGGAGGGGCTGTGGCATGTGACTCACGCCAGGGCTGCCATGGCCACAGATGGCACCAGGGAACTTAGAGCTCAGGGCATGTATGAGAGCTGCTTACCTGTGGAGCCCGTGAAGTGCTACTTCCGCAAGAAGGGAGAAAGCTCCATAGTTATTTTTTTAAAATACATTTTATAATGAATTTAAAGGTATTTTAGCTCTCATTTATCATAATATTCTAAAAACTAAAACAAGTTTAATTATCTTACATTTTTGTTGACTGGAAAAAATGATTAAAAAAATGAATGAATGCAGCGTGGCGATCACTTCCCAAAATGTTTTCCTGCCAGGCATCTGTATAGCATTTACATTGTACTGTAAATTAAGCTTTACAATAGGCTGGGGAATAACAGGGACTGTGTACTATATTCCTGTTCTCTGCAGGTGTTTTCTGGGGTATTCTCTATGGAGATGGGAACTGCCTGCATTTGCTGAAGGTGGAAAAACAACTGATGCTCAGAATTGTTCCTGGGAAAAACAACAGCGAGTTTAACAAAACAAAAGTGTCAAGCAAATACAAGCTGTTTATTAATTTAGGATGTGGCTAGATGTGATGAACGACACAACCCTGGTTGGGCTGTAATATTTCCATAGCCGGATTAATGAATTATTTTTAGGTGAGGTGGCACCTCTGTAACTGTGTTTGGAGAAGGAAAAGGGCCCGGGGACAGAGGATTCTTTCCAGGGAAATATGGTGATGCAAAACAGTTTTCACCATGTTTTAAAGACTGCTAACAGCTTAATGTAACACTCACACTGATGTATTTAAATAGCCTTGAGATCATTCAGAATCTGTAATTTAGAAACAAATTAGTGTTTATACCTTTTCCTGTGATTATCACAGGAAAGACATTTTACATACATTTTTATCTTGATAAAAAAAACATACACACACACAAACCTGTGCATGGAGGATTTCCTCCATGATCTCAAGCTAAGTCATTTTTTATGTATAGGAATAAGGAATAAGGGAACAAACAAAGAGGGTAACCAGGGTAACCACAGATGTCTTATTCATATTGATTATAGATAAGACAGCAGGTGTCAGAAGGTCTGTATGGGTGTTGAAGTGGAAACCATAAATGAACCCTGTGACCCGATCTGACCAGACCCAATTTTATACAACCTTAAATCCTTGTATTTTCTATCCAAGCAGTCAAATGCAGACTCTTCGCAGATCCATACAATGCTTTGCTCTGCTTCAGTGATTGCAGTGTAAAATGATACTAAAGATGTAAATTATTAATGCTTTTAGTATTTATAATAATATAATAATAATATATTTTTAATAATGACAAACACAAATCAGGTTAAACGTGAAAGGTTAAACGTGAAAAACTCTGCTAATACTGAATATAGAAGTGGGTTGTTTTGCATATTACACAGTGCTTTTATGCTTATTAGTATAGATTAAAGTGAAATGCTGCACTGCAGATGTTTTTGTTTGGCTTCAGTCTGCAAATCAATAAAACAATTTATTGCAAAGGAAAGATACAACTTAATAAAAAGACTATAAAATACATTTGTATATAATCCAGTAAAAAATGTTACACTCTGCCAAGTTAAGAACAGCAGCGTCAGCAGGAGTGTGTATGAATGCTTAGACGCAGCGACGCACATGTGAGTGGAGTCTTCTCAGGGAAGTGTGCCAGTGCATTGTGGGGTTATAAGCATTGGGCCAAGCTGTCAATATTGGTTACCCTGCTTGTGCGGCAATGTAAAATGGCCAAGCATGGAGTCATGTTTCCCTGTGGCTTCCACCTGTGGCAACGTGCTGGTTAACTGGCTTTATGGTTTTGCGATCACAAAGAAAAAAATATTTTGAACAAATCACAATTTTTTAAAATCACTTCAACAGACGATTGTTTTAGTACTAGTTTAGGTTTTTATATCAGGCATTTTATATACTACATTTTAGTTATTCTGGATCATTTTTATTTATAAGTTATTTATAAGTACTAAAAAGTACTAATATACTAAAGGAGTGCTGGAAGGGCAGCCTGATTAACTGTTACATTTACATTTAGGCATTTAAAGAGAAGATAATTAACAGAAGATAATGTTACAGAAGATAATTAACTTCAACAGGTTTTTTCTCATTGAGAGTTCACATACAGAGGCTGTTTTAATGCAGAGGAGCTTTGCAATGATGGAGAAAAAGATTTTGGTGTTTATTCACCCTCCTCTTAAAATGGGTTGCAGCATCACCATTTCCCTCATATCGTCACCTCTGCAGTTGAGCAGGTGGTATGTTAATTAGCACTCATCACCTCACTGCAGCCAGACAGAGGAGCAGAGATAGTGGATCCTCCAAATAGGTTGACTATCTGTTATTATATTTAAAGGATAATTATATTCACAGTAAGTATTATAATGATGACAAGTGTACTGTACTCACACCCTAAGGATGATTTCAGTAATGGTCAGGATAAATTGAGAATCCATTGTAACAGAGGTGATTCTGATCCATTCAAAATGATTTAAAACCAATTAATACAGACCTTTTTATTTAGAAGAAAAATATTTTTGTAAAAAGATTTTGTTTTTACATAATAAAAAAAGTAATTTAATAAAAAACAATTATTAACCAAAATGATCATCTATTATTTACTCTATTGAATTTGTTTGTTCCCAACCCATATGCTGTTGTTGTTTTTTATGGATCACAAAGAGAGATATTTTGAATAATCTTTTTCCTTACAACAACAGTTCACAGTGATCAAAGAATAAAGAACAAAACCAGTTTTGTTAAATGATGACGGTGTTCAGTTGGCTGTGTGCGATCAGAGTGTCATTGGGATTTAAGTAGACAAAAGATGTGTCCATGACAGAGATCCCTGTTCACCACAAAGCCTCTTCCCTTGTTCACCCCTCACATGTAACCCTGGGGGGTGACAGTCTAAACCAATTCTAGCACCCAGTTTCCGTTCTCACTCACGGTCTGATATGGTTAAGCCCTGATCCAATTACCCTGCTGCTGTTCTCTCTACTCTAACACTTCATCCCCTGCGTACACAGAGGTCAGAGACTGATGACTACTTTGCTTCTAAGTGTCTATGACCCTGATTAATATAGCTCACCTCTACATACACAATTCACAGTCACTTGTGGGCAACTAGGCCACTTTCACTCGCATGTTTGTGTTTGCTTTTCTTTTGGACAGACGCATCGGGTTTTGGAATCTAATGTGCTTCACTAAAGATTTGTTTGCTGTGTTGCAGAGCAATTTGGACTGATGAAAATATGATTAAAAGAGAGTCAAATGTTAGAAATCCAAAGCATACATTAAATATACTTACTATTTAAATGTGTTTTAGAAAGGCTGTCTGAAAATGTTTACTAATGGTGGTTAAAAGTGATTTTATTTCTGTATTCTTTGTCACAGATGTTTCTTCTTCTCTTAATGGGGTCTTATGCAGTCCAACTGTCTTTAAAACATTTTCTGCCCTCTAGTGGCTAGAATAATGTGCCCGATTATGTACAGTATACTGATTGTCTCTAGCCATGTGTACACAATGATCTTTAAACTATTATATTATTAGATAATACAATCCTACCATGATGTCATAAAAATTGTCTAAATTAATAATTCTTATAATTTTAATGTTTTTTTACATTATTTTAACATTATTCAAATATTGTTAATATCCAGGTGAAAATGAGATTTTCAAATTCAGATTTTACGTGTGGTCTTGTACTTTGGACCCCACTGTATGTTATACTTATTCAGTTTATTGATACTTGATCTTTTCTTTCAGTTATGATGAATGTGTGGGACCCGGGACGCAGTTGTATGTTCCTACAGACGATCCACCTCCGTACTCTCTCACAGACCCATGTCGGGACCAGCCGTCCCCACACAACTACAGAGAGATAGAGGATCTGCCTGCTGGTGCTTGCTGGGTGTCGACCAGTGTCTCTGCCCAATACCCAACCAGACTACAGGACTTAAGGCACCAACCAATCGCCTCCATCTCTCTGTCAGCCTTACCTTTAGAGGAGGCCCCACCATACGAGGCAGTTGTGAGTGAACAAAACCAACCCCTCCCTCTGATGCCCCTGGATCTGCTCAAACACACCAGAGAGGGCAGAAGTCTCCAGGACACTATTCCCCACAGAATTCTGTAAGCCTGCCTTTCCATCACACTCATGTCACCTGTACCAAACCAGCTCTGAGAGAGACTCCTTTGTTTGACTGGAGTTTCCTGCATCAAGAGAGAATCAAAGAAAAAAGCTGTGAGCTCAGAACTGAAACAGATACCTGCAGGATCCTACAATTACCTCTTACATCCACCAACACAGCTTTCACAGACAGTGCATTTCCTGTTTAATCTAACACAATGGGAGCCGCTATGAGAGCACAGGGCTATTAACCACTTTGTTTGGAGGCATTTTTGTGCATCAGCTTGTCTTTTGCCTGTGGTGTCTTTGGATGTCTGTTTTTCTTCTCTCACTGTTGGGCTTTTAGATGATTTTTTAGATGATCGGTTAGCCTATCCTTACAAAATGCAGTAAGATTTTTCATTGCATTGAATCAGTTCACAGCAAACAACTAAATATTGTATCAAATTGTAATTGTGACATTTACTTAATACATTTGTTTTTAGTGTGAGAGTGGGTGTGCATGCATGCAGTCATATGTTTGTGTGAGTGTAGAATTTCATTTCTATATGAAATTCAGTTTAGTATGAGACATTTCTTTTAAATTGTTACAACCTAATTTTTTCCGTCTTTTTACAATTTTATGGTTGGTTTTAACAATTTACTTTTTGTAATCAAGAAACTTTTTTAAGATATTTTCTAAATTTCATAGATTACATAGAAATTACTTGCAATTTGAATGTCGTCATATTATCAGAATACAAATCCGTACTAATCCATATTTAAACATCGTTTTATTCATCTAAATCTAGCACATACAGTAGATCACTGTGATTTCTTTATAGTTCCTTCTATTGCAAAGACCACTGCTTTCCTAAGGTCTCCTGGCAATGCTAACTGTCAGTAATTATTAGGAGAACACCAGATATGTGTGATAAGTTTGATATAAAACAACTTTAAATTATTCTCCAGAATCTGCACTGACGCTATGTACATTATAATTCAAGAGCTGGTAACTAAGTAGCTCAGCTGAAAAGTTACTGTAGCAGTGATGTCAATAAGATTCTCAATATATGTCAATATATAAAGTTCTTGCTATACACAAATGTATGTATCAGCTTTGTTCCTAAAGTTTTTGCCCATTTGTGTCATAACACCCACTTCATTCATTGTAACACAAAGGCTTCCCTGCACATGCATGTTTCTGATATATAACGTGCCTATTAATTACCAGGACTGTTAGATTACAGAACACTGTAGAAATAATTAAAATACTTCTTTCTCTCCCTGAGTTTTAGGTGCTTTCAGGACTGTGATCCGGTTAGTATGTCTAACCTTTAAATATCACTTATTGAGCAGAGATATTTATAGAAAGGTATATACATTTCAAAAGATAAATAAAGTAAAAAGTTGCCCAGAAATGACACTGCATGCGTTACAACCTCTTTCTTGTCACTTTCCCTTCACCGCACGAAAGTATACAGCATACTTAGAAAAGAGGGACTAAAGGGGATATTTAAATGAATTTGATGCATGATTGCATATTTGTATAGTAAAAATAGCTAAAAACTGAAAGAATAAATGTCCCACTATTTTTTTAATGGATATCAACTTTAGGTTTCTGATTTCCACTAATTTTTTTATTTTTACCCTATGAAATGAAGCATATTAAATCAAAAGTGGGACCTCTGAAGTAGCATTAAATTATTTCTGTAAATGTCTAGCTTCTCCACCTGTTATATACCTCTGTAGAGGCAAGAGCCATATTGGTCAATGCCTTAGACAGTAAAGTGGTCCAGAAATTTTGTGCTTAACTTGACTAGATGTGTATTAGCTGTTGCTACTACATTGCAATACTAATATTGTCATCCTAAAGTTCAAAGCCTGGTACATCACATTTGTTCCCACAAGATTGTAGCAATTTTGTGTGCATCATGAGAAAAATATATGATTAATTAAAAAGTTAAAGGAATGTTGTCATGATAAATTAAAATCTATTGTACTTTCTTTTGATTTTATAGTATTTATTTAGGGGTTTGTGTGTTTTAGCTACATCTTGAGAGCTGATGATCAGGAATATCATTCTAAACTTCACTTTTTTTCTGCTACTTTACTGCTTCACAGTTTCATTAGACATTATGTTCATAGGTTATATGGAAACTGTTTGTTTGTTTGTTTGTACCCTGGAATAACATCTTGGCATATAGCCCATTATAAATGTTGATTTACATGTAAAGAATCTACATCTTAAATGTGTTATTTCTTTGTCGCAATGTTGTGCTCAGCTGTCCAAAGTAATTATGCTGTGTCACAGAGCTGCAGATGTCGGTGTATGTTTTGTATTAGAGTCTCTATTCCTTTATCACTGTATCCTCTGAAAAAAAAAAACAATAAATAAAAACACAAGACTTCTTTCAAGACTTTAAAGTTGCCATTTGTTCTTTTGTAGAGTTTTGAGTAAATTAAAATTAAATAGCAATGTAGGATAATGTAGTTGTAAACAGTTTAGTTGGAAACTTTCAAAGTAGGATTTGCAATTTAGTAACAGATGGATTGTACACTAAAAGCTTCCAGATGGACAGAATATTTCTTGAACCACTTTACTTATTGACTCCTGTCATTCATAATGCATGACGAGTGTCTCGCCAGCACTGATGTGGATATCCATCTTTCTCCTGCCTGTTTTCATAGCGGCCTCACAGAAAACGTCCTGAACAGATGGACTGTGCCGGAGCTCCACCCTTAATTAGCCTCTTACCCAGAGCTTCTCTTCTGTTAAATCAACCAGAGAATTTCTTCCAGAGTGCACACCAATCCATCAGACTTAGAATTTGTGTATATTACATTTATTAATTTATATTTTGGTACCATTTACTAATTGGGGTTAATTAACCATATTTTTGTATTTATGGTATTTACTTTATAGCACTTAGAGGTACTTAGAGTAATACCCAGGTACATTTTTTAAAATCTATTGTCATATTAAGTTAAAAAATTTAATTTTGTGTTGTGTGAACAGATGGAGAAAATATGATAACACTCTCTCCCTGCATTTAAAAAAATACTAAATAATACTGTTACTGTGTAACAGGAAGACTATGTTAACATATTCATTCACAGCTCATGTCTTTTTCCTTGTATTTTTTATTATTATTTCATAATGTATCCGTACTTTCGTACAGGAAAAACATTCATGCTTTGAATGCGTTACAACATCATCGTAAACACAGATTTGTGCCGTAGGAGAAAAGCATTACGTTTAAATCTGATATTTAAACAGAATATTATTAAGTCGCAAAGCGGCTATCTAGTGCCATCTAGTGGTGGTGTTTCTACATCAAAGGCATAATGACAAATACTTGCTTTCTCCACTAGATGTCATTAACATTCCCAGATTAGAGGAAAAATAACAAAGGTGAAATGAAGGTATACCATCAACCGGATCTCGACATTTATTAGCAAAATATGGACAAATACAGCAGTGTAATTCATAGATCTATAACAGGATGTATGTCAGACATGCGTTTAGGCTGAGATCAACTATACTGAGGTTCGCTACTACACCGCCTGTGATCCGGGACCGCTTCGCATGTTGTTCATGGACATTTATGGAAATATAGGCGTTTTATTGTTTGTCAGTTATTAAATCACAAACAGACAATCTATATGCGAGGCTCTTCCGCAATTCATCATATTCATCATCACTTCTCATTTGCATACTGTCTACTTTCGCTTCCTCGTTTAAGATCACAGGGAGTTGATCAAGTTGATCACTTTCTGCCTTACAAACATGACCAACGGCGTGGACGATCAGACGCCTGCCTCGCGAAAAGACGTCTTCGTGAAGTATTTACAGTACTACGACAAAGTTTGGTGTGAAGGAAATCTTCGTGTGTGCTCAGACAAACAGGTGACAGATGAAGCGAGGCGCATGTTAACGGAGGAAGAGCCGCGGCAGAGGTTTAGCACGCTGGACCTCTATCAGACACTGTATGAGTGTGTGCAGTACAGAGACCGTCACAGACGCATCCAGGACTTTATTAAAGCCATCGAGTTACTGGAGATGTTCTGCGTCAACCTTTTTCTGTTCCCGTGGAAGAAGGAGATTAAAACTTTAAAGGTAAGTGAAAGCTGTTAAGGATAGAGCTGCTTTCGGCGTACAGCAGTTGGCTGACTTCCTTAAACCTTCGTGTCGTGTTTCACATCTTCAGAAGTTCAAAAACATTCAAGCTTGAAATTGGTATTGTATGGCTTTGACAAATTTAACTTATTTTAGGCAAAATTCAGAAAACAACAACACAAGACCCAAAGATATAATTAAAGGCAGTGCTAAGATTCTCTGATGAAAATGGTAATATGGTAATATACACATAATACACATAAGTTTCCTTTAGGTATAGAGATGTTTTAATTTTCCTTGTCCATCTATTATTGTCTTTAAATATTGTACATTCATGTCAAGCTGATTGTTAATGTTTTTTTTCTTGCAGACATTTACAGGACACTTTGTTTATTACATCAAGCCAATTTTGCCTTTTGCCAGGAGTATTATTCAGAGTATTGGTTACAGCATTGAAACAGAAACTGAGTATAGATTGTCTGACAGTGTTGACCCTGAAAAGGCCAGAAGGACAGGATTTTACCTTTTCCTTGCCAGGTTAGAATGTAAGTACCTCCTGGAGCTCATGGCCCAGAGATCACACACAGAATGTCTAGAAATCCTTCACGAGAGAGCAGCTCCTCTTAACTGCAGTGCTGGAGATGAGGTTTCAGAGCACGTTAGTGACATCTGTAATCTAAATGAAGATGTTTTTCAGGACGATGTTTATGTTGGAAGTGTCTCATTAATAAATACAGGGCAACAGCAGAGACAGGACTCACCTAAAATGCAAAACCCTCATGATCAGGGAGGCAACAGATTTCAAGATGGAACAATCTCTGATGTGGAAGGACCGTCTAGCTCATTTATGAGTGATAAGTCTATCCTGGAAATGCAGGAGAACTACCCAGACCTGACTATCCGACATAAACCAGTTTTTAGAAAGTCCCAAAAAATGTCATCACAGCCTCCCAAGGCCAAGGAGCGGACTGGGTGCAAGGGGTACAATGCAACCCTGTTCCATGAGGTCAGTACTGACATGAGTGGCCCTCAGTCTATCGCCATGCACACTGACACTGCCCCAAGCAACAGAAAATTAACAATGCCAAATGCAACTGTTGTAGAAGCTCAAGCCTTGGATGACAAACCATTGGGGCTTCGAGTCGAAACAATGTTACAAGGATGCAGCCAGGAGGAGTCATCAGAAAAGCTGACAGAGCAAATGGGAAAATTGCAAATGAAAGAATTGTGTGTAGATGAGCCTCTTAAGTACCCCATAGAGGAGACCACACAGGACCAGGCGTGCAACGGAAATAATGACCTCATCATAGCCCCACCCACAAAATTCCCAGATGGCATCAGCCTGCCCATCTTGCGCAGCCCATCTCAAGAGCCCATCTGCAACATTACAGGTTGTGGGAGCTGTGCAGAATCTGAGACCATACCTGGACATGACAACACCATCAAAGAGCCTCCTCAGTCCATCTACATCCCCAATGCTCTGAGTGGATGCAGCCTGCCATTGGGACCACCAGCTGACCACAATAAGACTGGAAATGAGGGTTCACAACTCCACAGGAGTCCCACTTTGCAGCAATCAGAAGATGACTTAGTCCATACATATGTGGTGATATAAAGGCACACAGTATTCCAGGTTTTCAGAGATGATCACGCCAGAAATGTTAAAATGTCCAAGTGTTGAAATGCAAAATCCTCTGGGTATGCTTGTACTGCCATAGGAAATATTTGTAGTTTACTTTGCTATTCTCAACGATGGCAACTTTCTTGAATGAAGCACTTTTTCCTGAGTAGACTTAAATGGTAACTTGCAATTTAAGAATTTATGATTGTCTGTATGCCCTCTGCTTAACTTCTGTCATAGATTTTAAAGTGAAGGAAAGTTTCTTGCTGCAATATGCTTGCATTGAGCTGCTTTACAGGTTTGGAGTTGAAATAATTTGAGCTTGATTCATCTGGCACTTTGCCTTACTAAATGTAGAGACAATTCAAATGTGCACCCACTTAATGGAACATTTTACAGCAGGAATATCATTGTAGAAATATTTTTGCAGGAATATTAGTGTATCAAGTGTGTAACATGGTACATCTCTATTATACTTCTATTATTGTAAGGAAAAAGGTGCAAACAATTTTGTATTCATCTATAGTACTACTGAAGCTTTTTCCATAGTATTACATGGTGGTATTTAGGAGCAGTATTTAAAAAACAATTCAAAACCGCAAGTTTACAAGTTTAAAACTTTATTTAAAAAAACTATCTTAAGTATAAATAACATTGGTCAGTAACATCTCCAGTAACTTATAAATCTGTGTAATCAGTTTGTTTGCAGTAGCACCTGCGAGTCCTCAAACAGCAACATTGGATTCAGAAAGAAAATAATCAATCCAAAAGAAAAGCATTTGTCTGAAGTCTGTTTTGTGGAATAACAAAACAACACATTTACAAGATGTCCTATAAATGCAAATATAATTAAAAACAATTAACACATTTAAATATTACACCTATGTCATATTAACTATTTTATAAATGTACAACTAAATCAACCATCAGGAATGTTTGCACGTTGTAAAGTCAAGAGTTTTAGGTAAAGTAAGTGCTTGCTTCATCACATAAGCTTCAGTAGTATTTCTGGATTGATATGGCCACTCAATGTGCCATTAGTATCTTGTCTCTGTTCTCCTCATACCGCTGCAGCATGTTCTTGAGATCATGATCTGCTGGAATTACCTGCCCGCACACATTTTGTCAAGAATTAATGAAAAGGACACTTTTGTTTAGCTTAGATGACAGTATTGTAACTAATATGTCACGATAAAATGTCATGACTGAATGCTAAAGGCATTCAATGACTGTTAGCAAAGACTCACGAGGACTGGAGCAGGGACGTCAAAGGACTTCTGATGAATCAGCCAGTCTTCATACAGGCTATGGATTGATTCTAGGTATTCCTAAAAGGTGAGAATGTGTAGTATCAGTTATAGTGTTAAATGCGTTCCTAATAAAACAAGTTAAAACAGCCCTTTAAAAATTAAAACATTCAACACAACATCTGAAATTAGCTGTAAACTAGAAACTGCAGTTTCATGTTTGAAATATTTGGCAGGGCATCATTAAGGCTCAAAATTGGCTTATCTGTCAAAGTGTTAGTTAGAGAATAAAATTTTAAAAGTTTGGTTCAGTTTACAATTACAACAACAACTATACTTTAAATCCTTTCATTCTCACCATAGAAATAAGCTTCTCTTCCTCTCTGCACCTCTGCTTTAGCCTCTCATAGCAGGTCTGTGGAGACGTCTGGAGGTAAACTTTCAAAAACGAAATACAAACACACAAAAATACTGATATTACACAACAGTTTCTTACAAATTAAAAAAATCATCCACATCTAACAAGCGGATAAATTTAGATAAATTTGCCTTACCAATTAGGTCCACAGGAATTTCCACATTTTTTATGATCCACTCAAACCATTCACTTAAAACAGCAAACTCCACTTCAGGCATCTTTCCACTGTCAACCAAACAACAGACTGTCATGTATGAAACACTAGAGCTACAATGTAAACGATTGAAAGTGGTCCTTTGTCTCTATATTTTGTCAAATAGCAGCAGATGAAACCCTTTTAGCATTATAATGAAATATACCTTTTATAAAGATTTTCAACAAAAATGTACTTTGCACTGTAGATTGACCTTTCCAACATTCTGATTGGTGCTGACTGTAAGTTAAGAGACAACAGGGTAAACAAACAACAAAATTCATGATTAGCATTCCTTTTTAATTGCTTATAGGGCTGAGAAGCACAGCAAATAAACACAACCGATTTTGGGGTTATGTTAGATACTATAAATTGTACAAACCATTGGCATGACATGTCGATCCAGCATGGTCAGCTGGACATATGTCTGGAGGGTCAGCCCCCATCTGCTTGGGTCCTGGTACATCAAACCCTGCAGCAAAACAAAATACAATTGTGTTCAAGAGAATTGTATTTTTCTGCAACAATCAAGCATGACTTCTGAGTGTATATGACATACAACAGGAGAATTAAAAAAACTGCATCCTTGGAGATGATAGCCTACCAATGGATTGCATCCATTCACATTCCTCCACTTGGACACAGGCTCTGTCAACACCTAAAAGACAAGAAACATTTTTTGTTGTCCCCTACATAAGAAATACCACACTGACAAGCAGTCAGATGGCAGTTTCAGGTTCTAGTAGAAATATCATTCATAAATTCATTACAAATTCACTATATTACCTCAATATCACTGGTTTTACCAAAATACTCCATACATGTAGTCTTCCCACTTGCAATATTTCCCTCCAACCAAATCTATAGATGGATACAAGCACCATACTATCATCAATTACACGTCGCCTGTTGTCAGCAGTATACTGTACGTGCCACACTTCCAGAGATAACAATTTATTTATCCCGATACACGATGTAATTTTGCAACTTACCACTGATTTCTTCTCGCCATTTCTCGCCAGTTTGCCTTGAGAAGACGACATAATGAAATACAACGAAAATCGTATGTTATTCTGGGGCAGATTTCAACGGTAGCAGCAAAATCGGCGGTGATGCAAAAATCAATTAGCTTGAGCTGTTAATGCAAATCACATGGGGGATTATAAATAAAATACTTCTGTGAATGTAGGCTCGAAACCATGCATTGAAGGGGAAATAAGCAGTTAAATTACGTAAAACGGAAATGGCTCCTGACGTGAGTTTTAATAGCAGATTCAGGACTTACTGTCGCTGAGCGATGCGCTGCTGTTGTGGATTTTGCACCACGCATGTCCGATCAAATGCTTTTTCAGTGCAGGTGTTTGACGCAGAAATGTATTTGTTGACAGGGATTTGTGTGAATACAAAGGTAAACCAACACGACATAAATCTTTTAAGATGTTGACAATCATTATCTTTTTTGTCTGTGTCAGCTAGATAAACATACAACTACATTAGCGTTTAACGAATTCATGCTGTAAAACGACAACTACCCTGTCAGTCTTGATACGCGCAACAGTGGGTAGGAATAAAATCCTGTCAAAATACAAGTCTAAACACCAAAATAAAAGCTTTTATAAAGCAATAAATATCACAGTGGCCAAACAAATCACAAAACAACAAAAATCACATTGTATATAAAATACAATGCTTATATTTTATGAGCATCATATATATGAGCATCAATAACGTCTATGACCCAGTATTGTTTTGACAATGAAAAATATCTACAAAGACATACACAACAAAATATACATAATTTAATTTTGATGAGTTTAACTTCAAAGCATTGCCATTACAAAAAAAATACTAAGCTAAAAGCTTTCTTTCTAAACTCAAAATTATCTCTAAAATCTGCTGTCTGCCACACTTTCATGTGGAATAAAGACTAATGCTGCCTTCATGTGCTTTTGTAAATTTCCTACTTCTACTTCTTAAGTAGTAATTATGACCTTGTCACATTCAAGTGCTTTGTTGTCATAATTATTAGGAATCATGGTGGACATATGCAAAATGTATACAATATAAGATGTATACAGTCGCTACATCAATTGGTTTACCCTCTGCCATGTTTACGGACTGTCCATCTCAGAAACTTGAAGTTTCCAAGTTTCCACTCATTATCTTGGAGTTTCCCAGTAGTAAATATAACTTTAGAGGCCTTGCATGTCCAATTTTTGACTAGGAAACTCATATTTATGATCATTCTGATAGCTTGTGAAGGCAGCATAAATTGAGCATGACTGTAACTGCACCATTAATGTATGACACAACAAGTTTCCTACTGTGTTTTTTGGTTGACAGATTATGGGTCTAGTGGTTGCAGTCTTGTGAATGGTTACATCCTTATCAAAAGAATCACATTTAACAAGCCAAGAATCACCACAGAGGTGTAACTTCTTCATCAACAGCTCTCATTTTGCTAATAGACTGTTTATAACTGATACATGGTTGTATGTTTCTAATTATTTAGTTATAAAAATGGTGAATAGGTTCAATCAGCACTCAAAATACATTTAAGGCTTCTATTCAGTGAGGTATGTAAAAAATAATACTAGAAATTTCATATAAGAAACTTTGGATCAGTCAGAACTTAAAGCATATGTGTTCAATTTAAGTCGTGAAGATAGAAATGAATGCAGTTATTGAGTTTACAGTTGCCACTCCGTCCACCGAGGGATATATCGCCCACATTCTCTCTCCACTTATTAACGCTCTCCAGATTTTGGGAATGCAGATGTTGCTCTTTTGTGTGCTTCGTTTCCGCACTGTCATTATTTCCGTTTCCACTCTGTGGAAAGTAATGTCGATTTGCGAAGAGTAGCATTCTCATAACGGTACGCAGGAACCATACTGCGAACTTCACTCGGTGAAAAAGTGTTTCTTCGGCGCGATGGGGGACATAGAAGCTCCAGAAAGCAACAGATCGCAGCAGGCTGGAGTTCGCTCTCTTTTGCCGAGTAAAGAATTCATCTCGTCACGAAAAGGACAGCTGTTGATCGGTGAAGTGGTATGCTTTTATCTTTATCGTGTTAAATCAATGCATATAAGTGTATACGTTTGCAATTGCATGCATTTGATTTGTGATCATTTTTTGTTTAATTGTTTAATAAGTTTCCTTTCGTTCTGTGCTAGTGGCAGCTGGATGCAGCCTGCGTAAAAGTGCTGCATAAACTCACATGACTCGTCACATGCGTGCTGTTTTTCTTTTAGTTTCTTTGTCAATCTTAAAAGATTATCGATTAAAGTTAGGCTTTTTTTATGCATATCTGTTTTGAAAAGTTTATTTCTTTGTTGATGAATGAGTGAATAAGTGATTGTCTATATAGGTCAAACTCATCATACTTTACTCATTTAGCTGAAGGGGGAGTTGCCTTTCCTGTACAGGGTCCCAACACATTCATGAAAGCATATAAGAAAAATAATTTTATGTGCACTAGGAGAGACCTCTTACAGTAGATGTGCATCATAATTATGTTTAAAAATGATATAAGACAGCACATTGTAATACATTAGTACATTACATTATTACATAATACATATACATTACATATACATACAAGTTTAATGTTACAGCTGAATTCCATAATAATTACTTTGTGTGCATGTGTGGGTAGATGGAGTCCCATTTGAATTGCCAAATGTCTTTGACATGTTTTTTTGGATATACATACTGTATATGGAGACGTTACATCCTAAGAATAATCACTCACATTAGCTTCATACTACAGCATTACTTCTGATTTACATTAACTTGTTTTATTGATAACCTGTGTGCTGATTTAGTCTTCTAAATCTCTAAGTCCAGTGAAATAGTTCCAAGATATTAATATTTTTGAAAAGAGATAATGGTTACTATTTATGACACTAGTTACATTATTCTGTAAATTGTGTGTGGTATATGATTTCTGAAAACAAAACACTGATTTGTTTCTGTTTACAGAATAAATATACATGCTGCAGATTTTACACAAACAAGATTTTAGAGATAAATGATAAGCCATAACTATTTAAACAGTTTTTAAACAGTAGCTGACCCAGAATAATATGTGCAGAATAATCTGTGGCCAGAATCTATTGCATGGTTTAAAGTACATATGCTAACACTGACATAAAAAGATTTATAAAATGATACAAATAAAACATGTATCCTTGTGTTTCCTTTCTGCTCAGGTCCTGTCATTCATCAGCTTTGTGTGCTTTGCTGCCTCAACAGCCGCTGCCTTTGTCACAGCTCCCTTCCTTGAGTTCCTGGCAGCTCTTTTCCTGCTCTTTGCATATTCTACAAAGTTCAATGAAAGATTTAAAGGCTTTCACTGGCCCCTCATGGTACGTTCACTGACCTGAATAGAGACTGTGTCCATGACGATTGTGATGCATCAGATTATAACATTTGACCCCACAAATTCTGACTTCCTTTCCCAATGTCTGCTGTTTTATCAAGGACTTCCTGCGCTGTGTTAGTGCCTCCATCATCTTCTTCATCATCTCTATAATATCTGTGTCAAAGTATCCAGATGGGGCCTCCAAGGCTGCTGGGGTAGGTTGACATCAGTCAAATCTAAATGTCTCGTATCTTCACTATTATTAAACCCACTGTCCATCACTCTCTTACTCTTTCTGTCTATACTCCTCTTTTCCTAGGTCTTTGGCTTTATTGCTACAATAGTTTTCGCCCTGGATTTTTATTTCATTTTTAATGAACTGGCAAATTTCCTCAAGGGAGGCAATTCTAGTGGGGACCCTCCCAATACACGAGGTATTATATCTCAATAAAGTTCTTGCATAGCTCTCATTCATGGAAATGATTGCATGATATTTCACATCAGTCTAAAGCAACAAAACAACTGGCAAGATTAAATTATTTAAAGTAGAAATAAATTCTAGGTTAACATGATTTCAAATTAAATTTCAAATTAAGTTTCTTAAGCAGAGATGAAGATAGAGAGGCAAAAGTTACAGATTGGGGCAATAGGTATAAATAAGCTAAATTCAAGTATATTTTAAAGGTTACTTGATATAGTAACAACTAGTACTTGTGAGCGTATTACAATATTCTTATATACATAAAAAATACATAAAAAGAATACTGAAAGTATACTTTAACAGAAGTATATTAATAGCACAGGTGAATAAACATCTTTTTTGTAAGGTAAGTGAACATGCAGACTTAATTGTTGCAGCATTATTGAAATTTAGTGTAAGGAAAATTTCTAATTTTCAACAATTGTCATGCACAGCCGTATAGATTGTGCTTCCATGGTGTAAAACAGATCATTATCATGGGAAATTATTAAGTATTTTTTCCCGTTTGTCTTTAAGAGACTGTCCTTCTATTCGGTCCCAGACTAACATATTGTTTTTCCTCACAGATGATGACTCAGACTCTGACTCTGACTAAAGCTGTGATTGTGTTAGAAAGTTCATCTTCTCTTAAGAAGAACCGGCATATGACCACTAAATAAAAACCAGACCTAGATGAGAAGCAATAGTATGTTATTAGATAATTATACACCAGTGTCTCACATCAGTCAGAATGGAAGCCATGGTAGTATTGTATCGTTCATTATATATGAACTAGGTACTGCGTCTAACAGCTTAAGTGTACGTATAGTGTTGTTTACATATGTGTGAGTGTTTTTAGTTCAATGTGCTGTTTTTTAATGTATGAGCCTGTTTCTATTTCTGTACCTGGTGTGTATGTTTATTATTTAGAAAAATGCTGAGAGAATATTTTCTCTCAGAATAATTTCTTTGATGTTTAAAAACTATGCATGATCGTGGCAATGATGTCCTGCCTGGGCATCATTTTTTTAATGATTGCACCAAAAACTAAAGTGTTTACATTGTATGTGAATATAGCAGGTGATTGGCTGGTCACAATCACCTGACTTATTTCCACAGATTTACACTTTTGTACTAACCTTATGATTGCTAGGTAATGCCAATGTTTAGCCAAAGTATTGCAAAAATGTCAGGAATCTCATAGTATTTGTCTAGAAGTGTATTACTGTTATATGTCCACTGCACTTGTATTATATATATGTAAGTGTGAGCTTCAGCAGAGCATAAGGGAGTGTCTCTTTGTTTACTATAGGCATTCTTCATATATCCACAACATAAACCAAGTTCTAGTGTTACTATAAAGGATTGATAAACATGAACTGTCAGATTACCGCATCAATAAATACTATTTGTGCACCAGCGCATTGGTTTGTTTTAAACCAATAATGACAGTTTAACATTATGCAATTGTTAATTTACCATCTAATAGCCGATGACAAAATGCATTCCATTGTCTAGTGGTTCATAATTAAATACCAAACATACCAAAGTTGTCAGACTTTTCATTTATTAATCAACACTATCCAAATTCATTCATTGGAGGTAATGATTGCCATCACAAAAACTTTCAAACAATTAGCTTTTTGTAATTCTATGCACAACTCTATAAATACAAAAATACAAATTTATATCACTATTACATGAAGTAAATCATTGCTTTTACTAAGGGAAAATCAGCAAGAAATAAAATAATCGTTCTTATCAGAAAGGCGATATCAAAATCTGAGGCCCTCAAATTGTTAGCATCTAAAAAATGAGTTTGATAAGCTGAAAATACACTGACCAAATCACATGGTCAAAATCTTCAAATGAGAAGTTTAGCATATATTTTCAAAGAACAGTGAAAGCTCAAAAAAAGCACAAAGAATGAGCACATACAGTAGTATTGCTATACGAATATAAAAAATATAAACAGACTTCAGTTCTTGTGGGTACTAATGGGTCCTTCATCAAAACAAAAATCACTCTTATGATTGTCTTTTAACATCTTTAACTTTACACAGTATTTTAGAAAAAGCTCTACTGTAATGATCGTGCCATACTAACACTGGTCTCCAGTAAGTGCCTTTTATAAAGCTTAGAAAAGACAACAAAGTATGAATATAAATGCAAAACATGAGGAAAAGTAGTTTACACTAGACCTTAAATACACAGATTTCCTGTAAAACAGAAATGTTGAGTGTAGTGTTTCATTTCATCATTCTTGTCAAAACAAGGAAATAAAATCTAAGATTTTTTTTATACTGGGATCATTTCATTAAAGCGAAACTGTGGACAAAGAATGAATTTCATACCCGCTTTAATGCAGTTACTCTGCTAATGTTGTTTTAACATTAGTGTCCTGGAGTTTAAATGTTTTGACTAGACAAGCACGCTGAGAAAGATACACAGTTTAGCAGATGCAATCGTATACCGCATACACAGTACACTCGTTCTTTAAAATACAGTCTGTTTTTGTCATTCATAAGAATTCATACAAACAGGGATCGTTCATGAATGTGATATCACACACAGATTCTGAATATATACACCCTCTTCAAAAACTATTCTTGGTTAAACCAAAATATACAGATAACTGAACAGAGCTGCAGTAGACAATGTTCTTACAATCACCCACAAAGAGCAGAACCGCAATCAATCAACTATTCACACACAAGTTAGTCTCTGTATCTAAATGTTTCTAATATTAGAAGATTACCATCTAAACAAGAAGTCATAAAACTAACCCATGTTTCCAATCACTCCCACACACAATGCATACCACTCTCATGTTATGTAGTTGCTACAGGGTCACATTGCTGAGCTGAAACAATGTTTAATGAATGTTAAAATAAACACTGGCTCCTGTCTTCTAGTGCAGGGGTTTTCATGTGTTCCTTTAGCTCAACTAGTAGAGCATTGTGTTAGGCAGCAGTGCAAAGGTTGTGGGTTCGATCCCAGGGAACACAAGTACTGATAAAAATGTATACCGTGAATTCACTGTAAGTCGCTTTGGATAAAAGCGTCTGCCAAATGAATAAATGTAAATGTTTTCAAACGGGTCCCTTTCCTTTTTGTCTGAATATAAACTTTCCAGAACTGATTGAATTTGTTTTGTATATTTCTAGAGTTTTCACTACAGTCCTATTTTTATCTTGCTCACTAGGACTAAGACAGTATTTGTTAAAGCTGCTATGAAACAAGATTTATTGTGAAAGTTATTGCAGTACAAATAAATTTAAACTGAAAATGTTTACATATCTAACATTTCTATACATTTTATCCAATTATTTATGTTATGTGAAACAATATTTAAAATTTAAATTGTCTTTATAATGTCACTATTTATCCAACAAGATTTAAACACATAAAATATATAGATAGATGTATATATTTAAGGAAAAGGTTCTTCATATTTGAGTGTCTTTGGAATAATAAAGTTTGAAAACCCCAGTGACATCTAATGACATGCTCTCTTCAGAGAAAACAGCCTAATGCAACAGCACTGTATTCCAATGTGTTTGATACAGGACTATAACGGCAGAAAGAACACAGTTTGCATCCCACACAACACTTTTCAGATAGTATGAAATGCCATGAAGCATCCAATAGTAAAAGCCCACCAATTTCCATTCCACTTCAATCAGAAATAAGCAAAAATCATTATTTAACATCTTCAAAAAATCAGAACGTACATTTGATCTTTCACTGCTGGATTTTCTTTGTTTATGTACAGTGGTTTTCAATCTTTGATATCTTAGACACAGCTGTGTTTGCTGTTATATATCAGGCTGAAAATGGAGCTAAACGGGAGTGTTTTCGAACTGTGTCTGACAGACTTTGTCAGGCTTATTGTAGACAATATTAAAACCAGCTGGCTCTGGTTCAGACAAAACATACGTCTTTTGAGGTTCCCTGTTGGGAGACGTTTAGGAGCACTGTGGAGTGAATTTCAGCCAATAATAATGAAGATCATCCCTCAATGCAAAGCCCTTACTTCATGGAAAGATGCCGTATTTAAGTATACAGTAAAATGATGATGGCCTGGGGCTGATGACAAAGATGAAGATGCTACATTTGTTTAACACTAGACAGAGTTTG
This sequence comes from Ambastaia sidthimunki, assembly GCA_036877625.1. NCBI lineage: Eukaryota > Metazoa > Chordata > Actinopteri > Cypriniformes > Botiidae > Ambastaia > Ambastaia sidthimunki. The sequence goes on from JAZGTK010000180.1 coordinate 89,574, forward strand.
TGCACTTGTTTGTTTGCATGTCTTAATATCCTTATTGCCTGGCCATCGAGCTCCCACCATTATGTGAATGAACATACTGTCACAGGAATGTAGTCTGTGTGGGCGGGGCTTGCACTGTATAAGTCTCTATTGGTCTGCTTGTGGCTTTTACTGTAGCTCAGGCCGTGACTCTACCTCTCCCCTTGAGGCGGTGCGGGCACGAATGTATTCATTGGTCTGCAGGGGTCCATCACGTGAGTCTCCGAGACGCCACCTTCGTACCGCCAAATAGGTATTCAGACCATAAACTCCCATCACAAGAAAGCCAAAAATCTGTAGAGGCACATACACAAAAAACAATTTATATTTAAGAGGGCTGGAGATTAATGTTTCCAGCTATGAATGTTGTTATTGTTATGCATAGCATTAAGTCTACTATATTTCTAAATAATTTGACGTGTTTTATGGTAAATTCCAGTATTAAGACAACAGGGCTGATAATGCTCTCTCCCACTCTCTGGCAAAGCTAAAGGAATGTTGCAGTGCCCTGTAGTTCTGAAATATCTGAGGGTGTTAAAGAGCTTTCCCGCTGAGAACATCTGTGTCATAAAACACTCTGCACAAATCCCCAGCCTTTTACTTCCAGGGTGTAGGTGGATATTACGCTGATCTCAGATCAGTTGTGAAGCATCCAAAACATTGTTTCTCAACCAGGGGGCTGAAGCCTACTAGTAGTCATCAATATTCTTCTAAGAGGGTTCAAAAATTACTTTTTTTTTATTATTTAAAATAAGATTAGAGAATAACTAAAACAAGCAAAATTAAAAATCAAGACTGTTTTATAGTGCTTGGTTATCTTATAATAGACATACATTTTTTCTAGCTATGCCAAGTTATACACAACATACTAGTCATGCAAAGCGAGTGGGAGGGCCTTCAGATATTGTTGTGGTTAATGGCCTTAAAGTCAAAAAGGTTGAGATCCACTGGTGTACAATACTTAAGGTCAAGATTTGGGCAAGAGAACCTGATTCCATATCAGTGAGGCAGCTACAACCAAACCTCTTCACAGCCACAAGAGTTTAGCAGGCTGGCTTGACACAGACAAGTTTAATAGAAAACTGTGTGGGAGTGAAGTGTTTATGATAGCTTCACTTATGCTGTAATGAAAAGCAAAGCAGTAAAACACAGACACACATTTTAACTACTGACACACAGAGCCGTAGAAGACAAAAGAATAAAAGAACAATGGATAGAAAAAGTTGTATTCAATACTTGCTAAGGAAAAAAATGAACACAATGGCAATGAACACCCTGAACTTAACAACTTGTGAAACCTTCAGGTGGATGGCAACATAGACACTGCACTTCCCATTAACAGTCCAGGACTCTGAAGAACTGAAACTGCATTTATAGTTTCGGCAACATGAGGGCAGTAGAGCTCTTGCAGATTACACAGTTAAAATACTTCATAAATGACGAACACTCGAATTAAACCACAACCACAGAATAAAGGGCTGAACTTTAGACAGAATTCATGAACTAAAGAGCTGAGCAAGGGAATAGGTACCACAGCTGCGATCTCTGCTCCAGATTTATGGTTGAGAGCTGCCAAAACCACTGAAGCCAGAAAGAAGAACAAGGTACTGGTGGCAGTGTTGATTAAATCCTGTGAGAGAGAAGAAGAGATTGTGATTAACATGCTTAACTTTACATTTTATCACTTTACATGTATGCACTTTAGTTACTTCAGCATCATTCCTATGACCTGCAGCATTGCTATCACAATGTTCTACTGATGTTCTACTGTAACTAAAACCGTTTCTCTGTATCATAATTACTGATTATGCAAATGAGTAGGACACACACCTCAGTTTCTTGAATATAACTTGTATATGGTTGTAAAATGCAGTTGTCACTTAGGTAAATAACCAACCCCTTTGTACAGAACGGGAATAACCACTCAGACAGGAGTGACAACCATATTTAGCTACAATATATACATGGCTATATGGTTCAGTTCATGAACTAATGCAAATATCTGGGTGTTTTATTAAAATACATTTTATAAAATAGTTTGGAGTTAAGATTACAGGGTCATTCTGACTTTAAGAAAGTAATGGAATTCCCAAGGCAGAAAAGCTGAAAATAAGGTGTGGTCATTGTGCTGAGTGCAGTAATGCAGTTGTACGGCAGGGGGCAGCCAAATTCACCAATAATCAATTACCTTACAGCCAAAAATCTCTAGACAGTTATGCCACATGTATTGTCACTGTATTAGAGAACAATTTCAAAAGCATACCAGCAAAATATTTCACTAAAGAGGTTTGTTATGTATTTAATAATAAAACGCATTTTTCAACATTTATGTTTCTCATTCTATAAACCACGCCTGTAGTTAATCTGCTAGGACACTTGTGTGAACTTGAGGGGAACTGACTTCAAAATTGTTTCCATATGTCATTTGGTAAAACTGTGCTAATTATATCATTACATTATTAAAGGTAAACTTCTATAGACATATATAATGAGGTTTGTGTGTATAAAATTCAGCACATTTGATGGCACACCTAAAAACACCTAAATTTATCTACCAGTGTATCATCTTTGTACAGAGTATCAACTTTCATATGCAAAATTCTTTAAGGGAATGTTTGTCAGTGTTTTCAGGCTTCCTCTAATGCAAGTTATCAATTATTTTACATAGTCTACATTTAGAGTAATCAGGTCAAGTCATGAGGTAAAGGTTGGACATTGTTATAAGCATGTGAAACTATTTTCTAATTATATTTATTGCTTTTACATGCTCCCCTCTATTAATAATTTTGCAAAGATTAACTTTATAGACCTTATAATGTGAATACTTTCACAAATCGGTGTTAAAGCTTTTAGGAAAGACTGAGGATGAGATGAACCAGTTGGAGAATGCTGTCACACGACCAAAAGTCTTTTCTGATCCTTCCTCCAGCCAACCTGAGCACTGGAGTATGAAATAGATGTTTTTTCCTGAGCCATCACACTATGGGGGGTGAAATGTAACAAGCTCTTCAAAGCACTTTGCACACTAAACCTCACTAGCTGGCACCTCAGATTTCACATCATAGGCCAACACAGCACGAACTGCTGGCTTTGATGTTTCCAAATGAATGCAGGCTGCTTTCTTCTCTGGCTCTAGGCAGTGTGGAGTAAAGGAGACTTGGGTAAAACAAGTGCTGGTTTCTAAGAAACTATACACAAAATAAAGTATGTGACAGCATCAGGAAGAAGCATTGATTTAATTCCTCATGTTGTGAGGTACAGCACATGGTGAATGAATTAAGTAATTTATGTCTGAAAACTTGGTTTTTCCATTTCCAGGTAAATTACATCTGTGGCAACAGTCAAAATGATTTAGAGGGGAAAAAGTAGGTGAATTTAGATACAGTACAGTTCAGTTGGCTCAACCAATATTAATAGGGCAAAGAAAAAACCTGACTTATATATATAAAATAATATAAAACTGTTTCAGAGTATTTTGACACATAAGATAAAACAGATTTCCCACACTAAAGAAAATTAAAGTCTCCTTTAACATAAACACACACTCAGAGAGCAGAGAATGCATTACATTAGGCTGGGTGGTTGTCAGCCAATAAGCACTCCAGTGTGACTTAAGCATGACCAATCATGTGACAAAATGCATGACAAGGGCGATTGCCCACACAGTCTCACATGATACTCACTCTCCTCCACACACTTAAAGAAAACCATGCCCATCTCAAACACAGTATAGAGAAACAGAAAAATAAGCCAAACCAGAATATAGTCTGTTATTGAAACAGCAGCTTTTCCTCTGACACATACTTCAACAGATGGCTCAAATGTAAGCCAAACCAAACTCTGAAACACACTTAATGTTAAAAACTGCTGACGAGCTTAAAATATTCCTTAAAAAAAGTACACAAAGTATAGGCCTGAGGCTGAGGTAAGGTACCAAGTCTGCATAAGTTATTGATGACTATCATATTAGCTTATTAAACATGTTTGTGTACTGTTATATACTATGACAATAATAAGACAATAGAAAATTGCATGCAAACAAAAGCAACGTTATGAATGTCCTTGAAATGCACTCTCAGAATATATGTGTGTGTGTGTGTGTGTGTGTGTGTGTGTATGTGTGTGTGTGTGTTTTGGCCATGTGTAGAGAAGGCAAGCTGGGCTCAGGGGCGTAAACCTGAGAATTATAGTATTCAGCTTTTAGTCACTATAGCCCTCCACACTGTTAACAAAGACCTCTAGATAAGATCTACAGTAACATATGTGAACTTGAGGTACTACTTCTGTCTTTAAGTCTGTGTTTAATTCTGGTAAATTTTCAACAACTCTTGTACATTTTGCATTTTAGCAAAGCTTTGCATTTGCATATGTTAGTCAGTATGTTATAGGAACAAGGCAAGCTAACTAAGATCCATTCAGCACACTGTGAAAAAACTTATTTAAACACATGTGGTGTGTTTTTGGAGAGACAACGTTGCTATGAAAAATGTATAGATGCATGCATATGTAGAACAGACAGACAAAGGAGAGGAAAGAACTGGGTGGGGTTTTAGCAGAACTTGCTTCTGTGCTGTCAAAAGATCTGTGCCAAATATTCTCAGTGGTGCATTATACTGAGTTACGTACTGCTTTAGGCAACAGGAGGCCCATAGAAGCAAGAAAAAACCCAATTTCATTCCAAGTGTGCTGGGCAGAATAATTGATTTAAGAATCTTCAGCTGTATCTCTATGTAACTGCATCAGTGGCATCAAGTTTTCCTGGGCCTTTTGATATGTATGTGTGTGTGTGTGTGTGTGTGTTAGGGGGGTAACATACATATATTAAGTAACATACAATATTAAATCTAAATACTGACTTGGGATACTAAATCATGTCTTAATCACTTGGATATCCACATAACACATTTGTACAACCCAGAACTTTCCAAATACACTGTTTATTTTGTATGAAATGTTTCATTTATTTCTAATTGTTTTCCATTACATTCAGCACGGTGTATGAATGTGTGTGCGGTTACACAGACATTGTTCATTTGCAGAGGTTTGGGTACAATGGTGCCAGCGTACCACAGCGAGCTGAATGCAGTCATTCTACTGACCTATCACTTTCAATAATGTCAGTCACCATGCCAGACCCCTCTGAGCCTGGCACAGAATCACACCGTCAAAGCATTCTGTGGGAATAGGGTGCTGTACAAAAGACGAACCCTCTGGAACCAACTACTAATGACACAAGGGCTCAGAAATACCAGCTAGCTTTGTGTGTGCCTTCTGAACAGTTGTCATCTAAACTAAACTAATTTAGAGAGAAATATTTGCAAACTACCAGACATGGGCTGCAACATTTCTGCTCTTTTTAGGCAGAATGTTAATTGGTTTTGCATTTGGAGACTTCTGCTCCTGGACTTCTGTTGTGACAGAGGCCACAATTACAGGACATGTCTACAAGAGTGTAATTTAAAAAGCAAAAAGCACAGTTCGCTTTTAGCGCTATATTATGTGAAAGTTCCTGAAACAGCAGTGAAGTTAGCTAAGCCAGAGATATAAACATGGGAGGAAGGAGAAGCAGGCTGTTACAGCACCCCAATGCATCCATTCCAGAACAAATGAGAAGCCTGGGGCTCGTGGGGTCTGTCTGGCAGAAGATGGTGCTCGGTCCAAAACCTCAGCCCCACCACAGCTGAAAAGATCCTGAAAATCATAGTTCCTCTAATGCACCATGGCAACACCAACAAAACCCCAAACCTTCAGTAATCACAATATCCATATGAACAAACATTTACACACATTTCCCCCATAACCAAAAACATTGACTATCCATGAAATAATTAACCCTTTCCTCACTGTACATTTAAAAGCTCATCAAAGCAGTCCAAGATGGGCCTAGCAGTCTGTGACCAACAATTAAAGCCTTACTTTTGTGAAAAAGTTGCAAAAAACCTGCAATTTTTTTAAAAAAAGCACCAAAACAAGCTCCAAAACTCTGACCCATGGTGGTCAAGTGGACCAAGCAAATGAGAATTGTTCTTGCAGTATTCCCTTAATGCCTGTGTGAGGTTAAGCACATATTTGTATGTATACCATAATGCAATGCGATAGTTATGTTTGGATGCAAGTTGCAGTAAATTTCACAATCTTTTTCTTCACTTGGTGTGTGCACAGCTCTGGAAATGAAACTCTTGACAGCCCTTTTCATCATAAGCTCTGTAACAGAGCCACAACACTGAGGTCCAATTATGCTGAGTTTTGTGTGTCAGTGTGTGTATAGGCAGCGAGACAAAGGAAATCATGCCTTATTAATCTTTTAGTGAATCAGTTAATTCAACTCCCAAGAGGGGCCATTCATGTTTGCTGAAAGTGGGTTTAATGAAAGCTGTGTGCACACTAGCTCCTATTCTGAGGAATATGAAGCCTGTGTTTATGACCTCCCTCTTAGCAGTGCTAGACACAGGAGAGCAGCTTATTTTTCACAAATGTACAGTGTTATTGGTAAGCCATGGCAACTGCAAAACGCTTTTATTTTGGTAAGCAGCTGACAGCAGAACAAACACCTTCTGTTTCCTCGTAGTTCATCATCACTAACCCTTAAAAATATTATGCTATAAAAAAGGGATTAAGAAAAATAGTTACAATGGCAAAAATGTTTGTTCAGGGCTTAGATGAATAACAAATGGAAAAGTTTAGTCAAAAATAAAAATTCTATTACTACTTATTCATAATTTTGTCCTGATTACCGAGTAATGAGTGATTTTAATTTCAGTTCAATTTCAGGATTGACAAAGATCCAAACCAAATGACAAGTCATATGAACTACTTGTGTGATACTTTTAGTGTGGGATTTTAGTTTAACAGACCCAGGATAAAAATGTTATATAGATTTGAAACAACATATGGGTTAGAAAAAGATGATAGCAACTTTTACTGCTTGAGTCATCTTGAGTTCTTTTATGGAACTATTTTGAAGTTTCTAAATTTTGCCAGTAATGGTCACCAACTTCTGTTAGATATAGAGTTTCTAAAAAGTTTCTTTTACATTTTACAGAACATTTGCTTTTACATTTTCCATAAAAAATTGTATGGGTTTGGAATGATGAGGATAAGTAAATGTTAATTTTCAGGGAGCTATCTCTTTAAAATGCAGGATGTTGCTACTCTGTAATGAAAACATATCAAAAGATCAAAAAGAACAACGTACTGTTAGGCTCCAATTGACATGCGGCACTTTGGTGTGCAGGTTCAGGCTGAAGATGAGGAGCAAGACGCCTGTGACAACAAAGGCACTACAGCTGACAAACTCAAAGAGGTAGACGCCGGCACACGGCGAGCACATCATTATGGTCTCAATGCAGATGAAAGAGATAAGAGCCAAGACCTGCAGCAGACAGGAGAAAATCCACAATTAGATCAACCATTTATTCCAATAATAAACAACAATTTATTTTAATCAGGTAGAAAATCAGATGTGGGTCTAAAGACAACATGGCTTAATTTGTGGCTTCTGATTTGACAAAAATAATACAAAACAGTTCTTTGTAAAAAACAAGCATACCACACAAAATATTTAAGAAGTAACTTCCTGAGATTTAAATGAATCCTCTATATTTAGGAGTTACATTTGTAATGCATTTTCCACATGGTCATAACAGCTCCTTGTGGAGTATGTTGAACCCTACTGAAGTCGCAGAGGGTTCACCAACGTTTTCCCGCCACATTCGTCAGCAGACCGCAGCATGGGAAAAATTCTGAGGTAAACGTGCTATTTAGGTGTTATGCAGTCTCAACTCTCCAGCACAAAAACCTCAGACAGATTACAGGTTGGCCCGCTCCAAACAGGAAAGAGACAGAACTGTCGCCATGAAACATTCCAACATTCAGACGGGGGTTGTGTCCAGCTGGCTAAGACCGGATACTGTCACACAGCTGACACTAGAATAAAGTGTTCCGCACATCTAGGAATGGAAGCTCAACCTGGAAACCTCCATGTAAAATGAATGATGACTTCCGCAATGATAAAAATATCCAACAGGAAGTAGACTTGTCAATGGAATGGCTGTGATACTCTGCCAACAAAATAAGATGACTTATTGTTTGATAGACCTCAACAGTGAATTTCTAAATCTTCCTCTTGCTCTAATTCTTCATTCCACATCTTCCTGTGAACTTTTCATATGTCAGCATGAGGATATTTAACATCCTCTTTCAAGTCCTGACTTAAAAAGAGCACTTGAAGTGAACTTGGCACCCTGAGGCCTTGCCTGTTAGGTGCATGAGACTGTAGAGCAGGGGTTACATAGATGCTTGCAAATGATAGCCTAACTACCCTAATAATTTCCTAACTTACATGTAAAGTGCATCAATGACAAAATCTCAATACATTTTAAAAATTGTATACGCTGTATTCATGGGGTGAGACACCCCATTATGATTGATTTTCAATGAATTTTGATGGGCATTATCATGCATAAGCTTTTGTTTATGTCCAATCATTCTTATTCTTTCCCTGCCTGATTCAGTATTTGACAGTTAACAATTGATTCCTTGTGTAATGTTTCAACAATGTGTTATTCTTCACAGATTTCACAGAACTTCTGTAAAACATTTCTAGCTTTTGACAATTTCCACACAAACTCTTTAAACCCAGTTTATTTACATTGACTGCATTAGTGATATGTGAACCAAAGATAAATGACTGCGCTCATGTCATCATGTCAGCCTCTAGCACCATCTTAAGGAAAGACTAGCATTGTGTATTTGGAGATGTGATCACTGATCTTGATAAATGCAGCACAGCCCACAGGCAGCAGGTGTCGGCCGCAGAGAGCCCTTGCTGGACGGGAAGCAATGATAACATGTCAGTCCCCACCCAAATCCACCTGAATCTGCCATTTTTCACTGGAGACAATCAGTAATTTCTTGTAGTAATGGCCACAAGGAGTCAAATCCCCAGTTTGTATACACACCATCTGTTGTGCCCAGAAAATTAATGGCGGGAGGTTTGGTCTGACAGCTTGCATTGTGTTCAAAGTGCTCCTCCTTAAACAGAAATTAGCCTTTTAGCTTCCACCCAACAGTTTTTTTCTTAACCAGAGGGAATTACTCTGGTCTTCTTGCACAAAATTGAAACCACTATTCCTAAGTTTTTTAACCTTGGAGATGTTCTCAGGCGAGCACACTGCTCATTACAAAAGTTTTGTGAGAGTGACTGGAGAATATACTTACAGACGAACACATGCATAAAGCATCTGGTAAGTCCATCACACTCTACTTCTTTCAATAATATTTAACTTTCCCTTATCATAACACACCCTGACAAACTTGAGCCTTCGAGGTAAATGGACACATTTATGGTGCTACTTTAATAACAGACTTGACAAACATGTTAAAGCGTGGCAAGCGGGCCTGAATCAGAATAACACAAGTTGGCATCACCTCAGTCTGATGGCTCATTTTAAAAAATTTGCATAAAAAGTTGCACCAACTTTTACCCTTTAGAACTAAAACAACATGCTGCACGGAGAAGGTGCCTTCTGGTTAAACTGGTTAGGCAAAGGGAACCTTACCCAAATGAAAACACATATGCAGGTATCTTGCAGGCAAAAAATATTTCAAGGCATTCAAATCAACTAAACAAAACACACCTTTGCCCATGCCTCAACATCACAGTCTATTAGCCTATTACCACACTGATGAAAAGATTAAGTGAAAGCCCACTAGTTTGTTTGCATGCAAAAAAAAAAAGTTCCTTGCGGTGGAATGAAATGATGCATAGATATGAAGATGTTTTGCAAGGAAACATCTGCAGATGACCAACAATAACAAAAAATAGGCTCTCCTCCCTATCCCACAGGGGACTTAGGTAAATCATTGGCCAGTGCATGGAGAAATAGCTGATGTTGAATATTCTCAGCAAGCTAACAGCAGAAAACACACAGTCATGTGAAAAGTCAAAAGCTACAGATCAATTTGTTTCTTTTTCCTCAAACACATTCCAAACAATCTAACACCACTCAATTTGTTGGCAGCACTGAATGAGGAATGAGAATCCAGTACGTGGGGACCTGAGGAGTCCTAGACAACAACATGCCAATGTGAGCAAATAACCAATTGAGACTTAAGAAAAACAGACTAAAATCTAATCAGCTTACATCTTACGGTTAATATATTACAAATCTGTCCAACTTTAATGAGGTACGGAATGATTAATTACATATTTAAACACAAAGATTTTATAGTGGCAGCTCTAAACAGCACAAGGGATATCAGATGAATGTTGCAATTTAAAAGTTGTGGTTACTTTCTCTTTCCTTTTTTTATGTGGGAATCATATCTTGTTAGTTTGTTCAATCTTTTATTTAAATTGTATTACAGTTTATTGTTCGTAACCTCTCACTAAACTTTAAGCCACAACCACACAAGGATACTGTGCCCTTCATGTGGGGCAAAGAACAGTGTGATCTTCATTAAACACCATGAAAAGTAAACATCTCAGGTATGTGATGAAACATACGTTATGTACCTATTTCTTCCCTTCCATTTCCTGCTTTGATAACACTGTAGTGGACTTTGACATTTTAGCTGATCTGTGCGGTCTAATTCATAACTTATAATAAAATTTAAGAGCCTGATGCTTTGCCTGCCTGTAATGTGACTCTAGGCATATGCAGCTGCTGGAATAACAAAACTGAATAACTAGCCATGCATTAGATCCATGAAGATAAAATTGATGCACATACTTTTGTCCAACAACCCAACCATTGTATGCACTCACAAGTTTTATCCCATAGTAAATCAGATTAAATTTTAGCTGTGGAGTCATTTGCCTTGAGAAGCACATAAAGGCAAAAAAATCTCATTAAGGAATCTTTGAGGAGACACGCTATCTTCTGTACTTGGCATAGTGGTTGTTTCCCTTGGCAGTATGCACAAACCCTTTTTCACCTAATGACTTCCTTAGTTTAACTCTTTCTTTCCCCCACACTGTGTATGCAACAGTGCATCACCACGAAGGCCCGGTCTGAGATACTTTTTCTGCTGAGCAAGCAGAAAACAAAAATTCATTTTCTCTTTAGGCTTCTTATGCCCTTTAGGACATTTAAAAGAAACATCTTGTGCAGTTTCAGTGTCTTCATGCAAATATAAAGTGCAGTCAGACCATCCTCTTTAAGTTCATTCAGCAGGAATCCAAGCAACATTCCCTCTGTCAGTGATACATTCCGGAGATTTTTACTCCTATCGGCATGCATTTAGTTTCTTTATGGAATATTCTATTCCATAAAGAAACTAAACATACCCTGTTACAGTAATCCCCTTTTTACATGAAGCATTATCTTGAATATCTGAAACAATTATATGGAAACAGATCCACAATATTATCTCCACTACTTGATAACATTTGATGATGAAGACATCTGCCTTTAATTTTGCTGCTGATTTTATTCAATACACCTTGCTCGGCAAGCTACAGTTTACATACTGTTAAACTTTCTTGGTTCATAACGTCCATCATGAATGAATAAACGCTGTGACCATTTGAACTTACCACTTCGATTAATTTTAAAATACCGAAATGTGATTTGAGATACTCCAGGTCACACCTGATGCCCCTGAACACGTTTCTGGAGTGCACGGGCTCGGTGGTCGGCTGATACGGACTATTGGCCCCTGAAATCATGGAAGTGTTAGAGGCCTCGCCATCAAAGCCCTCCGTGTCCTCGTTATTCCTCATGTTGAAGTCCAACTTCCCCGTCCCGCCCAGATATTAGATCAGATTTTGGGGTGCAATTTACAGCGATCGGCCGGTTGACTAACCTCTAAATACAGCCAGCCAGAAAACAGCACCAGTCACAATGTTGCAACAAAGAACAAGCCACGTTACAAAACGATCACCGTAAATACCGCAATGAACTCCAGCGGTGCGTATGACCTATAGATTCAGACTATATCCACCTCTCCATGATCTCACACCCAACTCTTCCCTTTGTGCTGTATGCAGATCCTATTATGATCAGAGCTGAACGAGCCCGAATGATCACGACTTTTCTCATGGCATTGTCCATATTGCACTGTTTCAGGACGGGGATGCAAAATGTAATGTTGTAGAGTTGCGAGTCTCCGCCCTCTAAACTACATTCCTGCGGGGATTTAATCAAAAGTATTTTAGACTGATGTCAGAGAAATAAAAGCACAAACAACCATCTCTATAACGCCGAGTCCAAAAAGCGCTGGTGCTCTCTAATGCAGGAGAAGATCACAATGCGACTGAAGTGCGAAACGACACACGGCAATTTGCATGGCTGTTTCTAAACCTAGAGTGCAGCCTACCTAGACAGCACTTTTGAACGCCAGCAGAACTGAGAACACGCCTATAATGCCCACAAGGCTGCCTAGGTAGAAATCTTAATAGGTTTTGAAACACAGTCTCTCTGTGTGTCGCAGGTTTGGGTCGCCAGTGACTAACAATACAGGTGTGAGAAAAGATTTGCTCAGATTTATTGTTCTGTAACTGACAGGACTTTTCTGTTAAGAAAGAGATAACTTTAATATATGAAAATCTGAAAAACCTCATTAAAATTTTTGGCTATTGAAAGATCCCAAATATGGGTATTTGAATTTCCACTTGTCTACTACTAATATTTAAATATTATTTACATCTACTTATTCAATTTTCAACATTGTCATTCATCACAATTAACTTCGACTATACTTATAATATAAAGAAAACAGCACTGCCATCTACTGGTTTGGGTCCCAGAGCCACACAAAAATTCATGTGTGAATCATGAATCATTAAAAGATAGCTCTAATATTTTATAATATAGCCTAATATTTTTATGCGTCATCTAAACCAGGTCAAAAGTCAGGCAAAAAAAATCACAACTAGTAGCTATTTGAGTTTGCATTTTATTTAAGCCAGGACTGAAAAAGACATTTCCTTATCTTTGTTTGCATTAAAAGCAATATTCCACATGGCCACATACTGCATCAGGTTAAAGCCATACAATCAAACTCACTTTAATGTACAGCACACAAACGCAATCAATTGAATAGAAAGGTATTCAATTCCTGTATAGAAAATTTCGGAAGCCATTTCTCAAGCGTTTTCTCAACATTTTCTTTCCTACAAGGTAAGTGCATATTGGATCATACAGCACCGAGTGGTCAATTCCCACCCTAGTCTGAATGAAATACATACAGGAGGAAAATGTGTTGTTCATTATATAACTGCAATCATCCCCAATTGAGGAGAACAATGATTGAAGCTGAAGCCAATAAACCTTGTTTCTTTTGGTGGGCACCATTAGAACTTCAACATCTGTGTCATCTCATAAGGGAAAACAGTGTTCTACGTTACAAAGCTTTTTCAAGTACTTCAGGCATCCCAGGAGCAGCTTAACTTTTTTGATTTCTTAGTCTGTTTAAGTTTTGTCTACATTTGCAACAAGCGAATATTAAAATCAGTAACCGTGTTTAAATTTGTGTTAAGACAAAAATGGTGAAAAAAGCTAACAATGTTACTTTTGACAGGTCAACAAATATGAATGAACAACAGTTTTTATGAACCTTCCAGTAAAATAGTAAAGGATCATCCTCAGCCCTATGCTGAGCCTTGGGGGAGAAAGAAGCTACGTTCACAGGAATGTGTCAGTGAGGTTTAGACAGTGAGATTCAGTGAGATTTCAGTCACACAGCAAACTCAGAAAACACAATGAATTAAGTGCGTTTAAGGTTATATTAAGTGGTTTTGAAAGCAGGCAGAATGTTATATGTGATCAAAGGCTAATGGCAGCCAAAAAGCTCTTACACAATCTGAATAGATGATAAAAGACTAAAATTAGAGGTACATAGTCCTGACATAAATATTGTGCTTAAATATCAGCAAACGCTTTACCCTCGCCCATCATAAATGAAAACTGTTAAGCCATATTATGTAGCACAAAAATTTAATTTCACTTGAGTTCCTTATCTCTAATACGGTATGAGGTTTTTCTTTTCTTACAACTTTATGTAAAACAACAGTAAATTCTACTTGTCATCTATTCCCTTGAATAGCGTAAAAGGACAAACCTAAATCTCTTGTGGAATATTCTGACACAGAACATGGGACACCACAGTAAGCAGAAGGATCGTTTTTGGAATGATTGCTTCTCCAGGCTTGGCTAAAAAAAAGAGGCCACCTGGGAGGAATTTAGGGCAACTACTCGACACAGACATGTGGATTCTACATCTTTGGTTCCAGATTTCAATTCTCAGATTTCCTTTTTCCATCTGAAAATGTAATGATATTTTAAAAGTCACTTTAGCTGTTCCATTTACAGTTTCTTTCTAACATCATGGGTAATAAATCAAAACCATTACATCGTGCTTCTGGGTGATCTGTCAAGTTCAGAATCTTACTAACCAACTAATTCGGTTTATGTTCAGTCAAAAACAAAAATACAAACAATTCGCTTGGAAGTAAATCAGTAGTGGAAAAAACTGTTGAGAAATGTCAGATTATTAATAAACTCACTGTAAATATGAACAAGGCTGTTGTATGAACTCAGACCTACCCTGAGTGATAAGAGCACGTGAAATGACAACAGTAAACCCTACACTGAAGGCAAAGTCATTATTTCCAGTGGGCAATGAGACAGGGCACACAAAACAAACATATACCTGGGAATCTACACTGTGCAGAACAGGGAATGTTATACATGAATCGCTTTACAGTCCTTATACTATTTAAAAAACTGATAAACAAAAACTGAGATCTCATTTTAAAGGACTAACACTTGGCCACATAAAAATTGTGTTAGTGGTACAATTTCAGTTTTTGAGGGATGGGGGGACAAAATGTCCCATCAAGATTCTAAACATGTGGAATATGGGTATTTTGACATTCAAAAAAAGAAAGGCAAAATCTTTATAAAAATGTAATATATAGGCCACTGAAGTGAGCAAAATATGTAGTTTTAGTATAAAGCAACAACCACAGACATTTCCAAAGAGGAACAAACAAATAAGTTACATGAAGCTGGACAAAAGAAAGAACTTGACCGTTGATGCTACAGTGCAATTCCTCTTTTGGAGACAAGCACCTCCACTATGACACAAACAGTATACTGTGCCAGGCACTTGGGAGTTATATTAGGAAAGATGCTGCCCTGCCCTTCTCCTCCAAATACAACCAAAGTCAAAAGAAAATGCTCAGCCCGTTACTCAATGCTCTGAAATAGTTCTTCATAAATTGTTAAAATAATTCAATTTTATACAAAATCAAATCACGGCTTGTATAGCAAATACTTAGCACATATTTACATAATTCAACGAGGCGGTGCCATTTCTAAATGCTGAAGGCCAATACGTCTGTCATTAGTGTCATGACATCAGTGATTTTAACAACCATGAGAGAAGTTACATCTCACTGATAAAACACAGGGAAAGCTTCTTTCTTTTTTATAAATACATCAGCATAAATGTAACTGTTTTTACACACCGTATACTTTTTGCAAGTATATAGTATTTTGCAAGTATTTCTTTTTAATATGTTTAGGCTTTAATATGTGTAAGCAGTTGTTGTGGCTAAGCCACTGCCGCCATTACACGCAGCAGAACATTTCTGTGCTTGTCAGGAGAAGGGAAATAAACCGCATTAAGGTTCTTCAAGCTAAGCAAGGCCCTACAATAAGGTGGTTTAACTGCCTTCTTAAGAAAGAGCACCTATTACTTGACTTGCCATGCCTCACCAATAATTACAACAAAAACAAACAAACGGGTGGTAAAATGAAAAACAAAAATAAAGCAGCCGCATCTTTTCAAATATTTATCTTTCTTTCCCCTAAAAGATCAGGGCCTATACATACATACAGAATCCCAACACTTTCGGTAAACCATGGTCTGTTTGCTGACTGACACACGAGGTGGGGGAATTTTGGTCATGAATAGCGTTTTTTTTTTTTGCTCCTTTATGTTGGTACATGTTGATTTCCAGAGTGGACGATGTAGGCGCACTCATGCCTCATTCTCTGTTGCTGGGGTGTTGACCGTTACCATGGAGTCAGGTTTACGAGTCATGCGGTCAAGTTCCGCCTGGACGTCAGTCAAACCCGGCTTCTGCCCTTGGAAAAAAAAGAGAAAAAAAACAGAGTAATTTCCTGTAGTTTCTGTGGTGTATAAATATAACAGGACGGTTAGGTGGGAACCAGTTTGGTGGATGTGGGCAAGTGCCACATGCTGTTATGCTTACAAAAGCAACATGCTGTGGCCGCACACATGCAAAACCTATTGAGAAAAGATGTTTAAAAAACTGCATGCAGTTCTTTCTTTAGGATGCACCGATGTAATACCATGCTAATGTTCTTCACACAAACAAAAACAAAATACAACAGCAAAAAGACAAAATGTGATTGGATTGAAGATATTTTGAGACTGATGACAAATGAATCACCGGTATGTGAGGACAACTGTGCAGGTGTAGATCATGAAGAGACACAGATAAGTGCATTAAGCACACTCTGAAAAATAACTGGCCTTTTAACCAATAACTGGGACTCCAGAGGTAGCTGCACTACCACTAAATCACACAGATTGTGCTGTCATTCTAAATTACAGCATTACTAAAAGAACAAGCATTGGCGAGTATGAAATGGTATTTATATAACTCTTTTCTCTGTATATAAATTAATTGCACCAGTGCACTCCTATTTTTTTCAAGCTGTATCATTTAGATGCTTGGGCCACAACAGCAGGTAATAAGCACAAAAGTGTGTTAATAAATTAGGGCTTTATGTAAGTGATTGCCAGATATGACTAAAAAAATGTAAGTGGTAGGACAAGGACTTCACAGAGTCTTAGGTTGTTAAAACAAGCGAGTATGAGACTTCACCATCCATGGTGCCGTCACTGGGACAGCCTGTTCTTCATGGTTACTTTCTCTTGCTCTACAAGTAAAACTTCAAACAACAGCATTGTCCAAAAATAACAGAGGAACAATATTATAGATGATGAGGTGAATCTCACAAGAAATGTCAAGTCAACATCGCATTGTTTGTATTGCAACCTCTACAATACGATTATGTACGGCTAATGCTATAAAGAGAAAACAGACACCTTACTGCAATACAGTGAAAAATCTTCACCTTTCTTATAATTACAAAATGTTCTCATTTGGAATGAAATATGGTCTTTACATTTCTTATAGTTTACATGAGATTCACCCTTTTCTGCGGTTAAGGCTGGGAAAGGAAGAATGTACCTGTATTCTTGGCAGAACCCTGTACCCCTGCTCCTGCTGTTCCAGGACTGCCCGGCACTCCCGTCTTTTTACTCAGCAGACTGTTGAAGAAGTTGGCCAGCACTCCCTCATTTGCTGCTGCTCCTATAAACACAAACAGAACAGAATGACCTTGGGTGGCTAAAGAAAGGAATTCAGGCCTAAACTACTTTTATTTACACTGTGACATTCAATAGCAAAAACGGGTCTTGCATTTTTAACAACAATACATTACTTCTGTATATGATTCCCTGCAAAGTGGGAAGGTTCAAGAATTCAATTAAAGTTGATTTAATCAGAGACTTTTAATCTACTCCCGCTGGTTTGAGGCACACTGCCCAACTGAGCTTAAAGGGAAAAAAATTGCCCACACCAGTTAAAACATGCAATCTATTGGAATCTATTGTTAAAGGAATTATTCCAACAGTTCCCTCAAGAGGGCAGTGTGGGAGAGAGAGCAATCGAGAGGGAGAGATCATATTTAGACTCACAAAAACACTGTGTTTTGGCTTGACTGCACTCAGCACAGTCACATATGATGAATAGGGAGCAATTTCATCACAAAGCTTTCCTTAGATTCTGCATCAAGTGATGTGTATAATATTCTGGGCAAAGGTGTCTTACCTTTCATGTTGGGGTCTGGTTTCTTCACTGCAGTCATGGGCGAGACACTGGCCACATTGGTAGGGCCTGTCCGGCCTGTTGGCCGAGGTGAACCAGATGCAGTCCGGGCAGGAGACTCCTATTCAGAACAACCACAATAAAACTGATGTAAGGAACAAAAAGAACCTCAATAATATTTCATGTAAACTAAAAACAGTAAAGAGATCAAAATGGCCTTTTAAAATAAGATGACATAAATGTGCAACACTTGTTTGTGAGGTGTGTGGCTCATGAAGTCACACTTACCGTTCCTCTTGTTGGTGTGGCCGGCTGCTTGGCTAACAATGACTGTAATAAGGCAAGAACAGGCATGAGAACTAAAACATTACTCTGTATCCCATGATTACATTTTATTATGTATACTGGAAAAACAAGTGATACTATTTGTACTCTAATTAAAATTAGCTGAAATGTCAAATTGTATGTAAAAACAAAATCAGCCCCTTAACACCAGTAAAAGTGTTTACATGCAACCTAATAAGGCATTATTATGTATTATAAATCCTTTCTGAATAACTTTCAGAATTGATTAAGGCCTATTTGGAATGAGTTCATTATAAACCACCAAATACTGCAAATGTGAACGTCACTGCACATCCCTATTCAAACAAACCTGCTGCTTCATGAGAAAGACCTGCTCATTTTCTGCACTGATTTCCTTGTCATGCACCAACTTGGAGACAAAAATTGTGACAAATAAGACAAGTTTAGCATGACAATATGCAAAAAGATGAAAATGAAATTCCAGTTTTTAGCTCTTCTCACCTTTCGTACTGGAGGTTTGGTTATGAAGTCCTCAAAAGGATCTTCAGGTCTAACCGTTGTGAAATTTTCATGTAGGATGCCAATTTTCTTCTCATTGTCCCATCCGGATGGACTGCAAGAGGTGAGAAACATTTTGAAAGAGATTTGAAAGCATTTGCTACTATTCAACTAATAATGTCTAATTTAATGGGAAGATGCGGCTTGTAGGGGATGAATTACATAAACACAGCATCCTTCTCCACCACTAAGGCAGGGGTGGTGAACTGGAAGTCGTATATTCTGTGCACTATGTATTTGTAGAGTAGTTCCAGGTTCTTCTCCTCTTTGACGGACGTGTAAATCAAGCCGGCTCCATCTGTGAGATTTGATTAAAGATGTGTTCTGCATCATAGAAAGTGACTACAACAGCACCAATGATTGTTATGGTAGTGAGTAGGATACATTGTAGGCAGAACCGCCGGATGTGTGACTGAATAAAGTCAAAATGCTCCTCCTTGTAGTCATGCTCCTTCTCCAGTACACTGACAGCATCACACTGAAAAACAAAGACAGAGGAACAACTGCTTTATTTCCCTATTTAACAAAGAAAGCCCATAATGGTTTTAAATCAAATAAGTGCAATAAAATAACTGAATTTTCATTTTTGGCCAGCCTAACACTTAACCTCTGTCATATTGTGTTTTCAATAGACGTTAAGACAGAAACACTCTAATAAATCACACAGAGACAAGCACACACATGCCTCGTGCACAGCAACCATAAGAATGACTCAGGTTGTGGCTGACTGCCAGCTATAATGGTTTTGGTAGGAAGAAGGTGTTCTCTAGGTGCTTAAAACTCTAGGCTGGTGCAGATCTATCTTGGACAGATCATTCTTGTCCACGTGCAAATGCAAACTCATTTCTGCTCGTCAAAAACGCCAATGACCTTCACCATAGACATACTCTACAGAACCAAGATAGATAATCTCTCACTTAAAGAAACAGTTCACCTAAAATGAAAATTCTGTCTGTTCTAAACCTTTATTATCTTCTTTTGTAGATAAAACAGATTGCCCCTTAAAATAAAATGTAGATCCCATTGATTTAAAAATTTCATATAGGAATAAACAGCTCAGACAGTGTGCAAAATATTAGCATGAGGGTGAGTAAATGATGACAAGTTTGTTTCTGGTAAATAATCCCTTAGTAATATGTACTAATGAGTTCTAATAATATTTCATATTGATAAGGAAGATTTTGCTCATGTTTTTTACAAACAAAAAAGTCAAAGACAACTGAACATCGAGCTCTTAGACCTAAACTGCCTTGTTTCGGGTCTCAGTGCTAACAATAGAAATTATCGTGGAGTTTGTCCTGATCAGAGAGAGCATGTGAGGAGGACATGGTGAGTCTGCAGTTTTGGGCCTGCAGGCTACAGAGACTCTTTAAAGAGAGCTTTTCATCTGGTTAAAGACAACATAAAAACACAAATAAAAGAGGACACATTTACCCAACCACTGAAGAAAACAACTAGCCATTTCAGAAAAGTTATGGGAACATATCCTTACAAACAATTATACTCTATTGGTATCAGGTGTACTTAAAATAATGTGACTAACATTGAAAGGCTTGACTTCTTGTGCTAACTCTGTGACCTTCTTCCAGTAAGGATAATCTAAAGATTTCTTACTTAGACATTTTTTTCTTACAATTTCTTATTTAGCTACCTTGGTGCAAACAATTAACACTGGAATGCCCAGGTTGTGTGTGAGGACGTTGTCTCCTAAGGGCAGCAGCACACTGTCATCTTCTCCTGCAGCTGCTGGAGCTCGTCTCTGGGGTGAACCTGGCGTGGCTTCTTCTGGTTCCACGTACTCCTGGAAGGCCTTTACCACTGCAGAAGACAAAGAGAGATATACACACAAGAATTACATCTGTCTCAAATAAGAATAGAGTACATATTATCTACTCTTCAAGAGGAAGGGACAAAAAAGATATAAATGACGTAAATCGTAAACTGCCGTAAATTGGCTTTGATTGTGCCAACAACTACATTTTACATTTAAGAAATTTGAGTTAAGAAAGTGCATTTTGATTTCCCATCATACATAAAACTCAAACAGACTATTTATACAGGAAAAAAGCTTCCACAACAAAGATCCATCACAGAGATAATAGAGAGATCTAAATGTGTTTTTCAGCCTAACAGTTTATCAACTTACTGCTTAACTTCAACATGTCTGCAACAAGTCAAGATTTCAGATCTTGAGCAAAACAGGCCTGTGGAAGTTGCTTAGATATAAAAAATTGCTGACAGCAAATTCCCAGGACCCTGTCTGAGCTGAACTCGGGCAGACAGTCAGAAGCTTCTCATCTCCAGCACAGCACTACAGAACCAAACAGGAACCAAAAACAAACTCTGACGCATGGCTGACACACATGAGTGAATGGACAGGGCATGTAAAAATGGGTGGCAGGAGGGATGGCAATCGGTGGTAGATTCAGAAGGTGCTAAGAGAAGGAGGAGGGCTTCTTCACTTCTTCTGGAACCTTAAGAATGCACCTCCCGATGAATCAGAAAGCTAGCCGGGCTATGCAACTTCCTGTAGCATACTGTTAAAGCAACAGCCCCAGTACAGCTGGTAAGAAAAAAAACATACTGCAGATGTCTTGAATTGACCTTAAAACAGATCTAACATATAATCTGACCACATATTACCTGGAACGCTCTTTTAACAAGTTGTATCACATGTAACTATCCACACCCTGCCTTGTGGAGGTTATGCAGGTTTCCACAGGAGCAGAGATCAGGATAACCTAGTCCATTTTAGGCAAACCTAACTTCTTTCTGACCCTAAACCAACAGGGGTTTTCCACAATTCTATATGAGTATGTTAGAATTTGTTAGAAATGGAGGACAAAACAACAGATAAGGTATAAACTGATTTTGATCTGTCTTCATCCCCTTTCATCAACTTCTGAATGCTCTTTAATAAAGAGTACATGGTAAAATTTTAATTACCCAAGGCAAACTGATGTTTACCATCCATTGATCCTGTTTAATAACAAATCCATAGACAAGTGTTGACATCACATGTCTTTGGACATTTTTAAATAATACTCTTTATTCTACTGTCTTGTGGTTTTGCTGCAGGTTTCATAAAAGACTCAGGCTAAACTCACATTCTGAACATTTTTTACATAACAGTCTGACGCTTTCATCAAGATAATCACAGTTAAAGATATGGTTAATATTTTAACCTGTAACTGCCACAAACCTTCTTAGTCAGAATGACCCATTTCTAATACTGCAATTACCTCAATCAGTCAAAAAGAAGTAGCAGTTTACAATCCCTTTTTATTGTCGACTTTGACCAACTTCCACAAACAAGGGTGGGGACAGTTACAGGTCTAGTGTGTAATCACAGATATAAAACATGTTAAGGAATCACAAACCTAGGTCAAAACTTTATCAATACCAATTAGGAGTAACAGCATTCTTATAATATAATAATATAAAAACATTATATAAGAGAACATGACCCACACCAAGCAAGTTCAAAGCCACATTTATGGATTGAACAACATCTAAAAGTGCATTCAGACATTTGTACATTTTAAAATGAACACTCGCTCTGAGTGTTAGCTGACTAAGAACTGTGAGATGTTTGTTGTAGCACAGCGGTTTGCTCTGTTAAACTGCTTTTGTTCCCACAACCATTTTGCCCGTCCTGCTTAGAGCAGAGAGTTGAATGTCAGGAATGTCAGACTGAGCGGACCATGATGCAACACCTTGTAAGAAAGCCTAAATGCTCTTTCCCACTACAATAATGACATCACCGACTTCAGTCAGATGAAAAAAAGAGAGGCAATACTCTCTGACTTCTATGTTTATTTTAGTTTAAGATAGTACTGGCCCTGTTTTTGGGTGTGTCTGTTTTACAAAGTCTACAAAGTTTACAGAGTCTTAATCTGTCAGTCTGGGCCCTGATTCAAAACACACATCTAACCACTCGCAATTGCTTGGCATTAGAGGATCCTTTTTGCACTGTAAAATGTAGCAATTAATCTGCATATATATGTAAACAACATAAAAGCATACAGCAAATGAAAAACACAGTGGATAGGACACAGAATTTGAAAGAGAATAAGATAACACCATCAATAGATTCTGTTTCAGCCTAACAATCAAGACAATTATTGTATTTCAGGTATGAAACATTTAAAACCATGTGTTTTTGATTTTCTGTTATAAAATATTTAAACATTGACCAAAATATATCTGTTGATAAACATTACAATGCTAATCATTATTAGATTATGGTGATTACGTTTGGATAGTTTATAATTCAGAGTACAACAGTGTGTTCAAATGAAAGCTAAAATACCATTTTCAAGTTACTTCCCCTTTCTGATCTCATAGCCCTGTTTGTACTGCACAAGCAAACGGCCATGCTCAGAAATAACCTCTCACATCATCACTGAGTTCCCCACCACTCATTCATACTAGAGACACCAAAACATTTAAAGTCATGTCAGTTTTATATAGCAGCTTTGTACCATTACAGTTTACTTTTATCTAAAAAGTAAGTGTCTTCGGATACCATACCTATGACAAGTTATATACCTGACAGCAATATATTAAATTATATATAAAACAAAAATGCCTATTTTTTTCACCCTATTCAACTGTAGTAAGGCGGTATTTGTGATCGCTGTGACTCTAACAGCACGAGACTGACTGAAAGGTCATGCAAATTAAAGAACAAAGAGTACTTCATAACCAGAGAGTCATTAAATCCAGCATAAACTACAGGCTGTCCTAATCTTAAAATAATCCTGGTCCTCGTCTTTTAACAATAAAATGGGATTCAGGAATGGGATTCATCTTTACTTGTTTTTTAAACAAGCATGAGCAAGTAAACTTCTGCAATAAACTAAAAACTGGAGTCCAAAATCCCAAAAACTGGAGTGCAGCTTTAGCAGAGAGCTCCACTCTATTGCTTCTTGAAGAATAAAAGCCTTTAACCACAGATACAACAAAAATACAAAGATCTACCAACATCCATGTTACCATTGGCCTGATATGGTATGGCAATAATCAAAGTTTCTCTGGTTGATCAAGTCATCATTCAGCCACAGCTATATAGTTATATTCCTATGTTTACCAGTAGACTAGAGTAAAATAAGATGTCTAGCTCAAGGATGCTTTAACTGCCCATGTGTTTAAACAGAAATGCTTGTTATTGGCATGAAGTAATCTGCATTTGCTACAAACCTTTCAACCTAACCGCAAAATAACATCAGACTTACTTTTCTGCTCCATCTCTCTCATTTCCTCAGGTGGGATTTTCAGTTTGTCCACATGTTCACGCAGCACATTCGCCCACTTCTGAAGCGACTCCATGATGGCCCAAGGCCGTGACATGTCCACCACAAATACAGCCAGACTGTCCTTCAACGAATCAACAGTTACTGCAAACTTCAGCAAGCCTTTGTGGTACAGGTCTCCATCAAGGATCCACACATTGCAGCGAGCCAAATCTGAAAGTGTTTAATAAAAAGTAAATAATTTAATTATTAATTTAATTATTTACTTACAATCACATTTACATACATTATATAAGTATGGTTCTTGTATGGAACTGAACCTATGACCTCTGTGTTGCAAGCAGCATGCTTCACCAGTTCAGAACCAGTTGAGCTACAGTTTCTATCTATTACAAAAGGCTGGTGAGTCAAAGGACTTTCCCAAATGGGCCCAAATATAGTGTAAACACAAGTGCACCTGTTACTTTCTTCCTGGTTTTAAGTTTGACATTAAGTTGTGCATGGGTGGCTCTTGTTTTGTATTACTTTATGTATTTTTAGGCACCATCCTTCATCTTACCATCTATGTCTTCATCTTGGACATTGAGGTACAAGTATTCCAGTCCTCTGCCTTTCTTATTGTGCTCTGCTCCTTGGAGTTTTGCCATAAGTGTTGTCTTTCCTGAACCATCTTCCCCTAAAATAAATCATATCCAACATTTCACAACATACCACAAAACAAAATTCACATACAATACATGCTCATGCACTCTTTACAAATGAAACATACCATAAATGTCAACCTGGGGCACAAACCACTAAATGTTTTTTTGATAATGTTTGAATTGTAATCACAACGTACACAAGAGCAAAAAGCACATACCAAAAACTAAAATATTTTTCCCAGATGGCAATTTCGAGCCGGAGCGTGTGGAAACTTCACTGAGAATTGAAGACCTGCAGGAATGACAGAACAACAAATGACCACTGACTTCTTTGCATACATGACAGCAACAGATAATAGCTTTGATAAAGCAGTCAGTAGTTGGTAAAGTTGGTTTTGATAAGACTGCAGACACTCGCAAATAGTTCTCATTTTAACATCTAGAAAGAGACATCTGTCAAAACAAGCCTGTCACACTAGAGGTGGGTGTCCAGCAACCGTTAAGTCGCATAAGAAACAATGATCAAACCTCGACATCGTCTCATACAACAGACTATCCATTCAATAGGCGTTGTAGAAGACGCAAAACCCTATCAGTCATGACTTTCAACACTACAAATCTCCTTTAAAGCTAGTGATTGTTTATAAATGACAACCTACAATACACAAACACAGTCCCCGTGAGCTTAACACGAACACATAAACTGTGACACGAGTGATCCTAGCGCTTTAAACACTGTCACTGTCTGGTTTAAATCTGTACTTAGTTACTAAGTAAAATGTAATTTTACTAAGTAAAATGTAATTTTACTATGTAAAATGTTTTGCGCTCATCCGGGACCGGCGTCTAAACTGGACAGCACCCGGCTGCTGACAAAGCAGCGTTTAAAACTGCCAATTAAACACTCTCCATGCAAAAACAAATTCACTTTTAGACTTTTAAAGGGTGCGAGCGTACCAGAGGTTTTGTCCTTCATCCTCCTCGTTGCTGTTTTCCATAGTGTCACCCGTCCCGACTGCGCCCAGTAGCTTTTCTAAAACAGGAGCCATCTTGAGTAGAGAGGTACAAAAGGAGGTGCATATACAACGCCTGAGGACCTCACACGAACCGCTCAGTGAATTACCAACCCTACTACGGTGACGGCAATAACTCATAAATATTAATTACGCAACGTGCCATTTGCCCAGTAAAAGCAAACGATGGTTTGACTCATGAATATTACTCATGCACATGTCCTATTGTTCCATAAAGGCTGAGACGCAAAGCTAGCTTGACCAAATTAATATTCATGTATAAATGCTATGTCATAGTACGCGTCATACGTCTCGTACCGCTCCCCTCAGAAAAACCATTAAAACAACCTAACAATGACACAAATAAGGAGAAGAAAATGCACTGAATAGTTTCTCAGATCTCATAAACAAGTCTTACGTTTGTTATTTAAAGTAATTTGCAGAACGTGGGGAAAAAAGATTTTGTAATATTTTTGCCTCAATGTAATTATAAACAGGCATTTGAAGAGTCAGCGCAATCCGCGTTGGCTTGAATGATGTCATTTTAGACTTTACCGCGCGCGGCTGTTAAAGCATGAAACTCATGGGCTGAACCAAGATCAGCTATGTGGTTTTGTCCAGTGTGGATGTTATAAATGTGAGGTGGCGAAACTGATCCACGTTCAGCTATATATGACTCGGGCAGAGACAACGATTTTGAACCTAAAGTGCCGTTCCAGCATTGGGATCAAATTGAGATTTATGTATTTTACTAAATAATGTATTGTGTAGGTATAACGTCAATTAAGTTGTCGATTATAAAATATAATGTTATTTCGTCTGGATCAGAGACAGAAAGGTGTTCACTGATGACACCTGCCGGAGGATATAACTCAGGATTTTATGTGAGCCTACAACGGTAATCCCATATTGTTCATTTACTATACTAGCAGTTAAGAAATACAAATAAATACATTTTAAAACTCACCATTTATTGTACGTACAATGTGTGATAATAA
Source organism: Ambastaia sidthimunki (assembly GCA_036877625.1). Taxonomy (NCBI): domain Eukaryota; kingdom Metazoa; phylum Chordata; class Actinopteri; order Cypriniformes; family Botiidae; genus Ambastaia; species Ambastaia sidthimunki. The sequence continues at coordinate 116,238 of JAZGTK010000180.1, forward strand.
GGTGAAAAGACTTCCAACGCGAATGTAAATGAAATTTAATCGAATAGACAATGGAATGTGGCTATTTAATAACAGAACTCTGGGCTACCATGTTTCTCTTTACAACTCACTGTAACAAAAACACCAACTGAAGGTTAGACGTACAGTAAATAATAAGCATTGCATCACTAAAAAACGATCAAACCAAGATGTCTGTTTAAAACCAGATAAACAAGTATACAGATAAGAAACTGGTAAACAGTCATTATAGATAAATCACAACAAATAGAGGTTCTGAGACAATTGAGCAAAATTGTCATCCACCTACTCAATCAATCCCAAATGGAGTTGAAGGAACGACAGCTGAGGCACTGCCACAATTAAGTCTAGAGGCTATTCCCTCAGGCCGCTCCATATGGCCAGGAAGGCCAGTGCTCTGAATTTGTGATGTACTCACAATAGTGGAGTGGTAAGGCACAGGGTCTCCTGGGAGAAATAGCATGCCAAAACCCTGAGTCATGTCAGGGCCTGTAACTTGACCCTATTAATTTTATTCCTTAGCCATGAAAACCATGCTGGCAAAAAAAATAGAAAACATTTTTTTTACTCTGATGTGAAAGTGGGGTAAACTCTATACCCTAAATTACCTATGCAGTTTTATTAATTACTGTATGCCTCTTACACATTCATTTTTTAACGGTAAGAAAAAAGCATTAGGTCTAGACAATTTTTACACATTACGGCTTAGATTAAAGTGAGTTTCTGTCAATGCAACAGAGGTTATTGTATATTAAAATCTTCGAAATTACTGACTGTTTAAAATGTTGTGTCACTAATATTCACTTCCTCTTGTTCTGCCTTGGCAAAAATGCAGAGATTTGGCTATTTATCCTGATGCACCGTCATTATTCCAACACTAGAGGCTGCTGTTATCTTTTTTTCCATGGCCCCCATCTTTTTTCCAAGTTGCATTTTAAGACCATTCCTAGCGCACACTTACGTTGTAGTTTGTTTGACAGGAGACATATGATTAATCACATATACTTTGTTTGCAAGACATTCTATGGCGGGACAAAGCCGACAGGTCGTAAACCTTTCAGTGCACACAGTCTGGGAACTGTGTAACATTGAACTCTCTGCCCAGAATAGTTGGGTATTTTAACAAAGTACCATACATACCAACTATGCAACCAAAATGGAAACATTATGTGCAATTTTTAAACATGAACGTAGATCACTGAAAAAGGGAAAACATTTACTTCCATGTGAGAGTATTAGGTTCTCATATTTTACAAGAATTGACACAAACATAAACTTGCTAGTGTATATTCTCCATTAAGCTATTTGTGTTCTCATCTTAACATTTAGTACAAGCAAAATGCAAGCTGTGCTGTACAACATGCAGAACTACAGAGAGAAAACTACTTTCTCACGGCCATGTTTCATCACATTCCACGTGTCTTGCAGTGATGAAAGGGCGGCAGTAGTTCATTCCTCTTCTTAGTGTGATTTAGTCATGAGCCTGTGATGAGGTGAGTAAGAAGAAAATATATAATTGGTTTGTCTCCATAAGCATTAACTTATAATTACTGACACAACTGGCCTGTTTTGCCCCATATTTGATGGTTTTCCAAGTCATCCACCACAATCCATGTTCCATAGTATTTGTCACTTTGTTACATGTCTAGGTGCAGTGGCAAGTCTATGTTCAGAATACTGCTCATTAATGTCTTTAGAAATACAAATTCTCTCATTTCTGTCACCAGATGCAACTAGATGCCAGAAGTGACCCAACAAGTTTACAGTCTGTACATGTTTAGTTACAGTAACAAATGATAGAGTCTGTTCAAAGGAGTCAGAAGTGATAGTAGTGATAAATGACTACTGTTATCAAATTAGTGCATTACAATGTAGAATGATTCATGCATTCTTGAAGGCTTCCATACAATCCACAAAACTATTATGAAACTATTTGAAAACTGTAAGGAACAAATTCAGGCCAAGAGGAAGACTGTTTGTTCATTGCACCTCTGCCTATATGATATTCTATTAACACCTCGCAGCCAAATTGCAAATGGGTGCTATGTGTCAGACTGCTTTAAGTGAAAATTAATACTAGTGACCTTGTGGCTTTCTTACACCTTTCTTAACATCTCTACCTTGTGGTGCAGTCAGTGGCACATAAATCTGAGGGGCAATTAATAAAAAAATGGAATAATCTTGAAAAAGTTAAAGAGGTGTATTATTTAAATCAATTTTTTTATTTATTAATTAATTTTTATATATAGTTGTTCTTTAACTGAACAATGACTTAGGACAGGATCAGTCCAAATATTTACACTGTTGTAAAACTGTGCGTTATTTAGGCAAATAAATATAAAAGTCCTGCTTACCATTGACTTCATATTTCTTTTCTTCAACAGTGGATTAGGAGAATTGCTGTAACCTCTGATATTGCACATATACACAGAAAGAGAGAGAACTGCATGCCAAATCCAGGCAGGTGGAAAAAGGCTAATTCACCAACTTTTAAGTCAAAGGAATACGGTTGCTATAGCGATCACTTCAAAAGTGAAAGAAAGGGGGGCATTATTCCCAAAACCCATTATAAAGCCCATCTAATCTAGTAAAATATGCACCCAATGTGGGGGGAAGGGAGGAGAAGGAGAGGGAGGGGAGCTGGATTGTGGGCAGTGGGCAGGAGAGGCTGTGATAACGACAGATGTCTCACAAACCGTGGGTTTAACAGGAGGGGTGAAAGAAGAAAAAACGCCCAGTCGCAGATTGGACCTCGGGGAGTGAGTAGGTCTGGGTGCAGCTGGATCACATTCACTATTACAGGACAGAGAAAGTGCATCCAGCGCACTTCTGTGAACGGATTTCCAGGGTTCAAATCAGCTAAAAATCAGGTTAGTAAATGTTTTATACAAATTTTGTAGTGACTTTAAGAACACCGACAAAATCGCTTAAACGAGGCATTATACTGAGACTTGTCGAACCGCTAAAGGAGACATAACAGCCGAATGGATGAGTCGTCCTTTGTTCTCCATATTTTAAGTGTCACTTATTTAAACTAAAAACTGTGCAACAAAAGCGTCCCATATGCCAGATTTAAAATAAATGAACGTGAATAAATGAAATAGCTTTACACATTTTTTACCAATGTGTGACACGTTAGTAATAATGTATTTAAAATTGTTCTACAAGCTTATTAATAGCGTTGAAAGGTGTAGCTCGTCTACTTATTGTATTGGCGGATAAAAGATACAAGATTAAGTGAAATATAGTTTTTTTTATTTGTTTAAATAAAACTATGGGTTACAGGTAGCCATTACCCCATTTTGATGGCAGAACCATTATATTTAGTTTCTCCTTCACAGTTGTTTCACAATGAAGTGCACTTTTGAGGAAACCGAAAGCATTTATTTGACTACTATGAAATGCTTATCCCGACATGTGAAGAAGGTGGTCAATATGAACGGAGAAATCAAAGT